>PVIR01041079.1:0-12810 GCA_004026965.1 Petromus typicus
AGACATCTTTACAAAATAGTTTTGCAGTCGTCAGAGATGTCCATATTGTGAAAATTATGGTCTAAGCACAACTGTTCCAGATTGAAAAATGCCTGAAACTTGATTAAATGCTACTCAAAACTTTAAAGTGCAAATTTTAGTTTTCTGTTTTTGTTTTTGGTATTGGGGATTGAACCCAGGACCTTGTCCTTGTGAGGCAGGCACTGGAACCACTTATGTAAACCCCTAGCCCCTGCATTATTTTGCTATAAGGGTTAATTTGAGAATGGGACATCACGAAAGGCATGAAACAGTCTGAAGATGGTGTCGGTGTTATTTCCTGGGGTCTATGAGTGTATTCTGATTATGTAAGACTATCTACTTATCTCTAGCTGGTCTCTAGTTCGGAGCAATCTTTCCATTTCAACCTCCTGAGTGCTGGGATTATAGGTATGTGCTTCAATTCTGGCCCACTGAATTTGAGAGTGAATGGCATCTATTAACAATTTAACTGGTTTGAGCAGTGGGGCTGTAGCTCAGTGGCACCGTGCCTGACTTGCAAGCATGAGGCCCTAAGTTCAATTCCTAATACTAAAACTACCATGCCTGGCACCCTTTTAAATTTTTTTGATCTGATACCTCCAAAAAACCACTATGTATTTCAGGAAAAATTTCTTTGTATTTTTGGTTGTTGTTCAAGACAGGGTTTCATTTGGTAATTCAGGGTGTCCTTGAACTATGTATCCCAGGTGGGGCTTGAATTTGCGATTCTTCTGCATCAGCCTCTCAAATGCCGCAATTACAGGAACATGCCACTATGCCCAGCAGGTCTTTGTATTTTATTGTAATTTTTCTGTTAAATGTGAGCATCTTCCAAATAAAAACTTTTTAAAAAGTGATCCAACAATTTCATTAAAAATGTCCACTGTAGGGCTGAGGATGTTGTTCAGCTGCATAGTGCCTGTCTGGTAAGCATGAGGTCCTGAGTTCGATTCCCAGGACCATGACCACCAAGCCTAGCACGATTTTTAAAATTTTTAGACAGGATCTCATTGTCAAGTGTCTAAGATGGGCTAGAAGTTTCAATCTTTCTGTCCCAGCTGCCTGACTACTTGGGATTACTAGGTGTATACCACTATATCTGACAAAGTGTTTATTTTTATAGCATATTTATTAAAATGTTGTTTGGAGTACATGATTGTATTCATCATGTACAGAACACATTTTGACTGTGGTATGTGGTTCTGATGGCAGGTGGGTGAGTCACCACGCCTTGCATTGTTGTGATTACCGGGGGATCAAACCCCTGGATCAAACCCCGGCCGTTGTGCTTGCATGGCAGGTGCCTGGACCCACTGAGCTAAATCCCCGACCTTCAGTTTAATTTTTCTTTTTCTTTTTTTTTGAGACAGGGTCTCACTTTGTTCAGGCTGGCCCTGAGCTCAGCAATCCTCCTGCCTCTGCCTCCCGAGTGCTGGGATTACAGGTGTGAGCCACCACGCCCGGCACTGTAGTATGTGGTACTGGTTGCTGCTGGGGGTGAGTCTCCACAGCCAGGATTGTATGTGGGTTACCGGGATCGAACCCGGGCCCTTGCACTTGCAAGACAGGCGCCGGAACTACCGAGCTAAATCCCCGGCCCTCAGTTTAATTTTTTAAAAAATTATTTATTTGAGCTAGTCAGGCATGCCTCCACGGAGCTACATCCCTGGCCACTCTACATAAGTTTTAAAAGACCTCAAAGATTAAGCAGATTTTTTTCACAAACCAGAGTCACCTGCAGATCAAGGATCATATATATGTGTTAGTAACTTTAAGTCTCTCTGCTTCTGTGTGGGCTATCCATTCCTTCTTCAAATATTCATTGAACATTTAAAGATAACAGATCTTATTCCTGGAGTTGAGGATGCGGCTGTGAAAAAGAAGGCGAAGTGGTGGTGAAATCTACACAGAAAATACCGAGTGGGTGGTGACTAGGTGTCCAGGATTGTAGTGAAGATTGGCGTTCAGAAGTACTTTCAAACTAATCACGCGCCACTGTCCCGCAGGAGAACAGCCAGGGAGCTGCGCAGAGAGCCCGGCGCCGGCACGAGCTGAGGTGCTCGGAGTCCTAAGGCGGCGGGAGGTCTGAGCAGCCAGGGGCCGGCGCGGAGTCCCATCCCGCGCGTGGGTACCGATCCGTCGGTACTCTACCAGGTTTTTTCTTTCCAGTGGTGGCAAATACTGAAACAGAACGTCTTTGGAGTTGTTGAACGCCTAATGATCCAACGCAGGAAAATGGTTAAGAGACTAGCGTGGAGACCTGGCCGACCAGCGGCCGGGATTCATACAGCGCGGGAGGGAGCGGAAGAGGCGGGTAGCTGGCGCGGCTCAAGCCATCGCGCATGCGCACAATCGCACACGCGTCCGTTAAAATGCCGGCGCCGAGAGGGCGTGGCTGGCATCCGCACCGGAAGTGGATCGATTGGGCGGGCCCAGGAGCGGTGGTGGTGTTGGTGGTGGTGGCGGCGGCTTCGCGCGCGCGGGTCGGAACGGGAAACGCCGCGAGGGCCAGGGCAAGCGGAGCGGGCACGAAAGATAGCGACGATGGCCGCGGCGGCGGGCGGGGGACCAGGGGCAGCTGCAGGAGCCGTGGGCGCGGGGGGAGCGGGGGCAGCGGCCGCGGGCCTGGCGGTTTACCGGCGGAAGGACGGGGGCCCGGCGAGCAAGTTCTGGGAGAGCCCGGAGACGGTGTCGCAGCTGGACTCGGTGCGCGTCTGGCTGGGCAAGCACTACAAGAAGGTGGGTCGCGCGCGGGGTTCGCCCGCGTGACGGTGTTGGGGGCGACGGGGCCGCGGCCTGGCCGCCCCTCCCCCCGCGCCACGAGGGACAACAAAGCCCGCGGCGCCACGCCCCCGTCGGGCGCTGGGGTCCGGGTCCGGCCCGACCCGGCCCTGCCCGGGCCCACGCGCCCATCGGAGCTGGCCCACCCGGGCGCGGGGCAGAGCCCGGCCGAGCCCGGGGCTGCGTCCTGCCCTTTTGTTAGCCACTTCAGGTGTGAACAATGGGCGTGAGTCCGAGCCGATGGGAAGCATCGGCAAGGTCGAGTAGAGAGAAGGCTTAGGTCTGCAGTTAACTTGCTAAAGGACTGCAGAAATGGCCCCGGAAGTTATTAACCCAGAGCTTTTTCAGGGTTGGTGAGTACTACGGAACTTAGAAATGACAGTTTTCTGCCAGGCATCCGTCGCGCCTTCGTGTGCCAGCACTTGTGAGGCTGAGGCAGAAGGATCGCCACAGGTTAGAGACCCGCCTGGCTTATATATAGAGACCCTTTTCGCCTCTTTGTATTTAGGGATGGTATATGGTATGAGTACAACAGAAAAGGATCATCCGTACTAATGTGACCTTCAGTGAGGCCTGTCCAGTGAGCCCAACTTTGTTACTTTTATTCTCTTTGTAGTGTTGACTGCTTGAAATCTTTTCATATTCTTAAATCTACATTAAAATGACATTTCTGCTGAATCAGTGCTTTTTCACATTGTGCTTCCACTTGTTCACACAACACGTTTCAGAATTGTGCTTTCATATAAACATTCAGGGATTACCCACTTAGACATTACTGTGAAGCAGACCACCAAAAAGATGTTCTTTATGCTTCGTTGTAAACCCTCACCCCCTTTTCAGGCAGGGTCTCCCTAAGTAATTCAGGCTGCCCTTGAACCTGGCTTTGAACTTCAGTCTTCCCTCTAGTGCTGCGTTCAGAGGCCTAAGCAAGTCTCCCTCCGCAGATGTTGAGAACACCTCTTCAGTTTCTGTACGCCCTCCATTGAGGGCCCTCGCGCCGGGGCCGTTCTATTCCAGTGTTTTGGAACGCGGGCAGTACCTGGTGCCTAGCAGCATTGCAACCTTAATAGTTGCTTAGTAAATTCCTGTTGAATGAATGGAAAGTAGTCTAGGAACCAGTCAGGTTTGACATTGGTTAGCAGTAGTATTGGGTTTCTCTGCTGTTACATTCTGATACTTTCACAGTGGGCCACCTCGTTAACAGGGAATTTTATTTTTGAGACACTGTGTAACCCAGGCTGGCCTCAAACTCCCAGCAATCTCCTTGCCTCAGCCTCCTGAGTGCTGAAACCACAGGCGTTTGTTTGTGCACCATCGCGAACTATTTCTTATCTGACATGATGAGAAAGTGAGAGATAATTATATTTTTAGATACTTAGAATTTTTTCCTTTTAAATCAGGTTTGGAACTGTAGGTTTTTCTCATCTAGAGACAAGTAGATAAAAAAAGGGGAAGAGGGATTGAGAGGAGGGAAGAGGAATGGAGAAACAGTGTATGTCCTGTGCAAGTACAAATTTCCACTGATGAGTATTATCATGCATATCTAAAATGTACCAATAGAAAAATAAATTTGGAGTGAAAAGAATATTGCTCTTATATATAATGATAAATTGGCCACTTTTCTCTGTAGAATGTGGAGCTTCTGAAAATGGCTAGAGGATTTGAATTATGAGATTATTTAGTTCTCTTTATTCACTTATTTATTTACAGACAGGGTCTCTGTAATTCAGGGTGGCCTTAAAGTCACAATGTAGCCCAGGCCAGCCTGGGACTTGGCACTGATCTGCTTGCCTGTGTGGTGTGTGCAGGAGATTTCACACCCCCCACCCAGCATGTGCTCTGCTACCCTCAGGCCCTAAGGAAGTTTGTGGGGTTTTTGTCTTGCTTCCAGTACTGGGGGGGTAGGGGGGAGAACTCAAGGTCTTTAGCCTGAGCAACATACCAGCTTTTTTCTTTATTTTGTTTCTTTTTTTTTTTAAGTTTGAGACAACTTGGCTAAGTCCCTGAGTTGCCCAGGCTGGGGTTGAATTTGTAGTTCTCCTGCCTCAGCTTCCAGAGTAGCCAGTGCTTAGGTTCTTAGAGAGTGTGGAGACAAGTCAAGGTTGTATTTGACTGCTCTGGTCTTTGTAAAACTAGACGGATTTATTTATTCAGAGACAGAATCTTGCTGTGTAGCCCAGGTAGACCTTGGACTCACAGTGGCCCTCCTGCCTCAGCCTCCTTAAGTACTGAGATTACAGATGTGCTCACTATCTGTAGCCAGAGTGTATTTTTTGGGTTTAACTCGGATTCAGAATTGTATATGCCTTTAGCCTCATAACTAGAATCCTTGCAGTTTTGGGGAGTTATGTTGAAGTAGTGAAAGTACTAATTAGAAGTTTCTTACGTTCTTTTCTACGTAATACATTCCTTCATTTAGTTTTTGTGGTACTAGGGATCAAACTACACAACCTTGGGTTTGCAAGGCAGGTAGCGTGGCCACTGAGCCTATTTAGTTTTGTGATAAGTTCTTATGGTAGTTTAGGGTGGCCTTGAACTCACTGTTCAGTTCAGACTGACCTCAATTAAAAATCTTCCTGCCTCAGCCTGCTTTGTGTTGGGAATACAGGTATAGCCCCCTATACTTGGCTGACAGGTTGGGTTTTTTGAGACAGAGTCTCACTGTGTATTCAGGCTGCTCTTGAACTCACTGTTAGCTCAGGCTGGCCTTGAGTTCCTCCTGTCTCAGCCTCCTGTGTACTGGGACTACACGAATATGCCTCCATGCCCAGCAGGTGATAGGTTTTAACTAACTTTTGTATTTTCATTTTTTTTGGTACTGAGGATCGAACTCGGAATCTTGGCACTGAGATAAAATCCCTAGCTCTAAATTTTTTTGAAACTAGATCTTGCTCAGTTGCTCAGTTGTCTAGGCTGAATTTGAATTTGTGGTTCTCCTGCCTCAGCCTCCTATGTTGTGGGGATTGTAGTTGTGTGCCACTACATTCTGCAAGTAAATATTCTTAGCTTGTTTAACGTGGTATTTTCCAAGCAAGTTCAGTTTAAATCTCAGCACCCAAGTGCAACAAACATAACACTGCTAGTTCTGTTTATCTTTGGCTTTATATATTTACTTAAGTTTGGTTTTTTCTTTGTTTTTAGTTTTTTGAGACACACTCTCTTTGTAGTTCAGGCTGGCCCTGAACTCACCTTATAGCCCTCCTGCCTCTGCCTCCTGAGTGCTGGGATTACAGGTGTGAGCCACTACATCCAGCATAATTTTGGTCTTTTGAGATGGTGTCACGTGTATATAGTTCAGGCTGACCTTGAACTCTAGTGATCCTCTTGCCTTAGCTTCTCAAGTGCTGGGATTAGAGGCATGCCGCATCGTGCCTGGCTATTGGTATATTTCTAGTGGACAGCTGAACAACCTCTATATGCCAAGTGCTGAAAACATACCCCCGGCTGGGGGTGTGCAGTAGTTCAGTAGTAGAATTTGTCTTCAGCATGCCTTAGTCCTGGATTCAGTCTCTAGCAAAAGGGGGAGATGCCCAAAGTCCCGTGTGACTCAAAATCCTCAAGGCAGTCCTGAATGTATTTTCCTCATTTATAAATGAGGACAGCTTGAGGCTTCAGATAAGGAACTTTCCAAAGATCACAGATGTAAAAGAATTTTTTTTGAGACAGGGTCTTGCTTTGTAGTTAGGCTGACCCTGAGCTCAGCCTCCAACTCACATCACAGCAATCCTCCTGCCTCTGCCTCCCGAGTGCTAAGATTACAGGTGTGAGCCACCACGCCCGGCACTGTGGTATGTGGTGCTGATTGCTGCTGGGCGTGAGTCTCACACCCAGTATTGTTAACTGTGATTAACTGGGCCCTTACACTTACAAAGCAGGTGCTAGAACCACTGAGCTAAATCCCTGACCTGGATTAAGGCAAATTTGAGCCCATTTTGGGCAATTTAGTGAGATCTTTTCACAAAGCATAAAGATCGGGGATGTAGCTCAGTGCAAAAGCCCTGGGTTCAGTCCCTAGCCTCCACCCCCCCACATAAATTTCCCTGGGTGAATGAACAGATGAACATATAGGAGCCTACTTACTTTACTTAGGCTTCATTGCTAAGTTTAGTCTGGCCACTCACAGTGGAGAGAGTATGGGACAGACACTGGGGTCTCACTTTGTACTTCAGGCTGGTCGTGAACTCAGCCTCGAGCTCAATTCTCCTGCCTCCTGGGTGCTGGGATTATAGGCTAGAGCTGCCATGCCCACTCTGGTATGTGGTACTGACTGCTGGTGGGCGTGAGTCACAATGCCGGGCACAGTTGTATGTGGTTACCAGGGATTGAACCCAGGCCCTTGCACTTACAAGGCTGGCACAGGAACCCCTGAGCTAAATCCCTAGCCCCGAGGGTATTAGTTTTGACTGTCCTGAGCTTCAGCTGGGGCAGAGGAGCCTGACTGCACTGAGCTTCAGCTGGGGCAGAGGAGCCATAGAACAAAGCCCTCAGGTGAGGGAGCTGGATGACGTGGCAGAGGGTTACCGTGGAGTCTTCCACTGGCAGCTGTCCATAGCTGCTGAGGATTTTTGTCTGTTTCTTGTGGTCCTGGAACTTGTATCCAGGCCCATCTTGCTGAGTTGCACTCCTGGCCCAGTTTGTATTTTTTTTTTCAGTTTTGAAACGGTATCCCTGAGTTTCCCAGGCCGGGGAACTCCTGCTTCAGCCTCCCAGAGTGGTGGCCTTGCAGGTGTGCACCTGCGCCCAGTCTCAGCCCTGAGGGGGTATCATTGGTGAATCCCTAGCACTTCTGGTCTCAGAATGATGCACCTTGGAGGTAAGGTTACCTGCAAAGCTGTTCCGTTGCCAGGCTAGTTTCCTTCCACAGTTTGGCTGCTTTTCTTTTTTGTTGTTTTGGAGACACTGACTGGCTTTGTTGCCGAGACTGATCTCCAGCTTCTAGCTCAAGTGATCCTCAGCTTCAGCCTCCTGAAGGCTGAGCCTATAGGCGTAGGTCAGTTCATCTGTTTGATTTCTTTTTTAAATTTTCTTTTTAATTTTTTTCTTTCTTTTTCACCACTAGTGATTGAGCCCAGAGTTCTCTTGCGCTGGGCCAGCATTCAACTGCTGAGCTGCATTCCCAACCCTTTATTAAAATTTTGAGATCGTTTCTCTCAGTATTCAAGTCTGGCTTTAAACTTTCCATCTTCGGCTTGTGCAGGAGGCTATTGTGCTGGCCTGTAGCTCCACTTGGGAGGGTGAGTTAGGCTTGCTTAGGGCCAGTTTGGGCAATATCATGAAATCTGTCTTGGAAAAAAGATTAAAGTTTTAAAGTGATCACTAACATTATATTAGATAGTGTAGAGAGAGCATTCTCCCACCCTTTACATGAATTATTTGACAGTTAAAAAAAGATAGTCACTTACTCTTCAGTGGGACTTTTTTATGCAATAGAATTAAAGGTGGATTAAAGTTTTGATACTGATCTTATAGATAATAGCAGATTTATTTATATCACTCTAAACATATCTCTCTTTTTTTGTGCTGTACTGATTATTGAACTCAATGGTTCATATGTTAGGCAAGCGTTGTATCACTGTACTGTCTCCAGCCCAAGAGTTATTTGTGATATTGGAGACGGACCCTGGGATCTTCACACTGAGTTCCATCCCAACCCTGTTTAAGAATGAATATAGGAGGGGCTGGGGATTTAGCTCAGTGGTTCTGGCACAAGGTCCCAAATTCATTTTTCTATCCTCAGTAACCACATACCACAGTGCTGAGTGTAGTGACTCGCACTCATCAGCAATCAGTACCACACACCACACTGCCAGCGCGATGGCTCCTGCGTGTAATCCCAGCACTCAGGAGGCAGAGGCAGGAGGATTGCCTTGAGTTCAAGGCTAGCCTGGGCTACAAAGTGAGACTGTCTCAAAAAAACAAAACAACACAAAGTTGACTGGACCTGAACTTGTGTCCTTCTTGCCTCAGCCTCCCATAGTGCTAGCATTTTGGGGATGGACCACATGCCTGGCTAAGAGTTAATTTTTTTTTCGTTACCAGGGATTGAACTCAGGACCTTGCACTTGCGAGGCAAGGGCAGTGCCACTGAGCTAAATGCTTGGCTCTAAGAATTTATTCTTGGGCCAGGGATTTAGCTCAGTGGCTCTGGCACCTGCCTCGCAAGTGCAAGGGCCCAGGTTCGATCCCTGGTAACCACATACAGCAGTGCTGGACGTGGAGACTGATGCCTACCAGCAATCAGAACCACATACCACAGTACTGGGGGTGGTGGCTCATAGCTGTAATCCCAGCATTTGGGAGGCGGAGGCGGGAAGATTGCTGATAGTTCAAGGCTGAGCTCAGGGCCAGCCTGAACTATAAAAAGCAAGACCCTCTCTCAGAAAAAAAAGAATTATTTATTAAGATGATACAGTACCGTGGCTGGGCTTGGTGGCACATGCCTGTGATCCTAGCACTCAAGGCTGAGAAAGGAGGGTTGCTGAGAGTTTAAGGGCAGGCAGTCTGGGCTCCAGAGTGAGACCCTGGAGAAGAGTGAATTTTTTACTCTAGTGTACATACTACTTTAAGAGCTGGAGTTGTAGTTTTTGTGGGTTTTGGCAGTATATCATGGAAAATAGGACTTGTAACTACTTGTTAACATAAAAAAAAATTTGCTAGAACTGTTTTTTATAAAGTGCATGTGTTGCGCATCCATCCCAGGGCTTTTACACAGGTCCTGTATTACTGTGCTATATCGTCAGTCTTTAACTTATAATAAAAATTGTTTTAAAAGTTTGAGACAGTCTCACTTTGTAGCTCTGCTGATCATGAACTTATTATGGTAGTAGCCCAGGGCAGCCTCGAACTCACAGCAATCCTCCTGTGTCTGCCTTCAGAGTGCTGGGGTTATAGGCCTGTCAATAATAAAAATTTTTTGAAAGCATTTTTGTTTGTTTTTTGCAGCACTTTTTTGTTTGTCTTTTGTTGGCCTTGAATTCATGATCTTGTCTCAGCCAAGCCTGTACAGTATTGGGAATTGAACTCAAACCTTCACACTGAGCTAACATCTTGAGTGCTTTTTATTTTTTATTTTAACATTAAGTCTCGCTAAGTTGCCTACATTGGATCTGAACCTGAGGTCCTTCTGCCTCAGCTTCCCAGAGGTCTGGGGTTACAAGTACGTACCGCCATGCCTGGCTGGCTAGCCCAGTTTCTGGAAGTGTATTTCCTAGAATAGTAGTTCTACCGGGGCCTTGTTTTTTTTGTCGTAAAGTTCTGGACCTGACTAAGTGAATTAAAAACTCCGAGCATGGAGGGAATGCAGACTCAGGTGATTCTGTTGGATGCTGAAATGTGAGAGTCGTTGCTTCCTGCCATGTCCAGCTTCCTGTCTGTCTTGCTCCTCTGCTCCACTCCTTTTTAGTTTTTATTTTAAAAAATTTTTTCCCCTTTTTAACTTTTTAAATATTTTGGTAGCATGAATCAAACTCAGGACCTTGTGCTTGCAAGGCTGGCGCAGTGTCACTGAGCTAAATCCCTGACCCCTTTTGTTGGTGGTTTATTTATTTTTGAAACAAGGTCTTACTTTGTACTTCAGACTGGCCACAGACTCCTGTGTAGCCTAGGCCAGGCTCGGACACGCAGCAATCCTCCTGTCTCTGCCTCCTGAGGACTGGGATTATAGGCATGAGCCACCATGCTTAGCACTGTAATTAGTATGTGGTTACCAGGGATCAAACTTGAGACCTTACACTGGCTAGGCAGATGCTAGAACCACTGAGCTAAATCCCGGCCCCCATTTTTTGTGTTTTTGAGATAAGGCTTCACATTGTAGTCCAGGCTGGCCTTGAAATCACTATGTAGGACATGTTAGCCTCAAATTCAAAGTGATCTTCTTGCCCCTGCTTCTTGAATGCATGGGAAATACCATCATGCCCAGCCCTACTCACCCCCTTTTGCCTCTTGAGGAATTGTCCTGGGCTGCATATACAACGCATAATGCTGAGGGATTGTTTCGGGTGTAATCCAACACTCCTGGAAGCTGAGGCAGGAGCATTGAAAGTTGGAGCCCAGGTGAGCAGTTTAGTGACTTGTGAAGCCCTGTCTCAAAATGAAAATTGGTTTGGGATATACCTCAGTGAGAAGGTCCTAGTAGACAGTAGGCGGAGGCAGGAGGTAGCTGTAAGCTCTGGGCAAGCCTGGGATGCATAGCAAGGCCTTGTCTCAGAAAACCAAACCAAACAAAAACTTGTATTTTGACTTTTGGGTGGGGGCTTAATCTGGGAGGTTGAAACCAGGGCCTTGGGCATGCTAGGCAAGTGGTCTGCAACTCAGCCCGAGCCCTGAAATTTTAATTTTAGGTTTTTTTTTTTTTATATATACAAACGTATAACCTTGTGCTTATAAGGCAGGCATGGTGCCACTGAACTAAATTTCTAGCTTTGAATTTTAATAATTCTCATGTGTCATAAAATGTTGATTTTTCTCTCAAGTATTGAAAAATGTAACAGTTATCTTTAGATTGTGGGTCATATAAAACCAGGTTCATGATTAGATTTCACTAATCTGCAGTATAAAATAAGATAATTTAACAAAACACCAGGTTGCAGCAGTTCACTTGGCGTGCTGGCTGTTTCATTTCTAGCAGAAAGTGGGCATCTCAAGGAGTCACTGCTTGTTAGAAATGGTTGTCCTTGTATGTTGCTATCAAGTCAGTGTGTAGCAGTTGTGGACCTGCTGCCAGTGGGGGACTGGCTGTACTCCACACCACAGCCACAGGCTCCATCCTTGGCCTTCGTTTGTCATTCATTCATTCATTCATTCATTTGTGGACCTGGGACTAAACCCAGGACTTGGAGCTGAACTAGGAGGATTGACTAAAAAATACAGTGTGGGTTTAAATGAAAGTTGTTAGGTAAAAGGCACTGCCACTAGTCTCCTTCGCCCCATTGTTCTTACCAGTTTGAGTTTTTTCTTTTTTTGAGACGGAGTCTTGCATTGTAGTCCAGGCTAGCCTTGAACTCATGCATCCCTAGTACTGGAGTTACAGGTGTGAGTCACCACACTTTTAATTGTGGTGTGTGGTTACTCAGGACATTGTGCTTGGCAAGCAGACACCAGAACCACTGAGTAAAATCCTGGGCCCGTTTGTTATTTTAGACATTCGGGCTGCTTGTAAACTCAGTGTGTGGCCCAGACTAGTCTCAAATTTGTGGCAGCCCTGACCCCGCCTCCCAAGGCTGCTCTTAAAGAGCAGATGACATCTGCTGTCATCCCTGCCTGGCTCTTAAGCTTTCTGCAGCAGCTCTGAAAGTTCTCTTTCATGAGTACATTTACAACGTGTGATTAAAAAATACACTGAATGCTGCTGCTAGTGTCATCCGATGGAAAGGCAGGCTTGTAAAAATATTATAGTGTGTCCTTATCTAACCACATTTGGCAACACATGACTTCTGCCTCTTCTCTATAATGACCAGGAGAGGGAAACATTGGAGACAGGGTCTTGCTATGTAGTTCATGCTGGCCTAGAGCTCGCTATGTCGTCTAAGCTGGCCTCGAATTTGTGTGATTCTCCTGCCTCAGCCTGCTGAGTGCTGGAATTAACATCATGTCCCACCATGTCTGGCCAAGAAGAATTGATTCAGGACAGCACAACTAAAAACACTCAGGAAAGAAGACTTGCAGAGCTGCTTCAGAAGGTGGCAAGAAGACCAGACATGGTGGTACATGCCTATAATTCCAGCACTTGGGAGGCTGAGGCAGGAGGGTGGCTACAAGTTCAAGCCAGTCTGAGATACGTGGTGAGTCCCAGGCCAGCCTGAATTACATAGTGAGACCTGATTTCAAAACAAAAAAAGTGTCGAAAAGGATGGAAGAAGTATGTTTAAAGCAGAGGGAGTATTTTGAGGGGGATTTATGGTACTGTGTCTTTTACTTAAATTTTGTTTTAATTTAAATATTGACTAGAATATTTAATTATATATTATACATTCCTAGCTTTCTCTCTCTCTTTTTTTTTTTTTTTTTTTT
>PVIR01041080.1:0-12944 GCA_004026965.1 Petromus typicus
TAACATCCCCTGACCCTCAACACAAGGTGAAATACTTTGAGCCCTCGGAAACTCAAGAAGTGGCTAACTATTGCTCATTACCAAAAACATTTCTGTGAAATTAATAAACTGTACTTTATTCAGGAAATCATTTCATAATATGAGCAATTCCTATGTTACAGTTATTATAAAAGTCAGAAAAGTGTTTAAAATATTTTAACAAAATACATCTTTGAATGAAATCCTGTATCCCGACCTTAATGTTTTTCCTGTCATTAAAACTAATGAAGACCAGAAACTAGCGAGGCGCAGTGACATGTGCCTGTAATCCTAGCTACTTCCAGAAAGTGAGGCCAGATGATTTCAAGAAACAGGCGAGCCTGGAATGGCTGAGACTGGGCCCTGAGAAAAGCGTCAGGCTGGGATGTAGCTGAGGATAGAGTGCTTCCGTGTTAATATCCAGTACTGCAAAAAGTAACAACAACCAGACAATAACAACAACCAAAAAACCAACCTAAAAACAAAACATTTTTTTGAATATGCCTTTTTAACAGGGCTGAGATAAGATTTTTAGATGTGTAAGCAGTGAATACATTATCTAACTCAGATTACAAAAATACTAAGTTTCTAAGTTTCTTTTTAATTCTAATTTTAATTGCATCCATCCCAAAAAGCCTTTCCTCATATGTTAGGTAATCTATAGACTGGTATAGGTGTTGGTTAATATCTTCTTGACTGATATGTTGATTTGTTTGTATTATTTTCACCTGTTTTGAGCTACGTTAACCCACAAATTGCCTGGGCAAAGGATGTTCTTTGGCCCCAGGGCAGAAAGTCTGTGTCTTCTTTAACAATATATCCAGTCTTCAAACATTATCTTGGAGACTTTGACTAGTTAGAGAAGGTGAAAGAGGAGCTTTCTTTCTTTTTTTTATTTTTAGACAGGGTCTCAATTTGTAGTTCAGGCTGGCCCTTGAGCTCAGCCTCAAACTCATATCACAGCAATCCTCCTGCCTCTGCCTCCTGAGTGCTGGGATGACAGGCGTGAGCCACCACGCCCGGGACTGAAAAGAGGAGCTTTCTTACCATGAGTGGTTTCTATCTGTGTACCTACTTTGAGTAAATCCCAAAGTGCCATCACAGGTAATATGGACAGAGCTAGACTGAGGTTTGTACTCATTGATCTGATTTTGCTGTTTGACAAAAAGAGTGCCCAAGTGTAAATGATGGCGACTGACTTCCAGTTTCTGACCAGTATGACAAATAGAAGAAAATGTATTTGTTCATATATTTTAAAAAAGAAAACTTATGGGGAAGCTTCAAGTATTTCTGAATCTAGCCTAAATAATTTTTAGTGCAGCTGCAGAGAGATTGAAGGCCTGAAGTCTTTATCTGGATTTGTAATTTTTCAAATTAGCACAGATAGCAGATGAATATCTCTGTGGTCCATTTGGTGTAATGACACCTGTCTCAATGAGACCTGCTTTTCTGGTAGGAAGATCTTACAAGGCAGCCAGAGTGCTTTTAGGCTGAAAGAATGGTTCATCATAGTAAGTAGCACCATTAAATTATTTAATGTCTAGTATGTGCACTGCACATATCCTTCCCAAATTTAATTCATTTATTTTAGCAAGTCTATAGTAGTCATAACACAGTGCAATTAAAGATGATCGTTAAAACTGATCTTAGCCATTTCATATTGGGGAAACAAATTTTTCTAAGTTCTTTGCTTTCTGACTGTGGTTAAAAACAAAGAACAATATTTTTCTTCCTTATTCCTTAATATTACCTACTTATTTTGTCTTACGTATTTGTGAAAACATTACAGAAAATAAGAAAACCGACTGAAAATATCATCACCAAAGTCAACCATAATAAAACTTTGGCACAAAAGCTTCCTCTCAAGCTGGCTGCAGTGGTGCATACTCAAACCCCAGGTGCTCTGGAGGCTCAGGCAAAAGAATCAGAAGTTTGAAGCCCTCCTGGGTGACTTACCAAGCATCCATCCCAAAGAAAAATTAACAAGGACTGCTGATCTAGTTCAGTGTCCTGAGAATTCCTTAACATGTGAGAGGCCTGGGGTTCAGTTCCCAGGGCTGCAAGAAACCAAAACCTAAAGTTCCTCCCATGGTTTAGTCTATCCATACACAAGCAAGCATCGCCTGCCTTTCTACAGGTGTGACGTCAGGGCTCCAGAGAAGAAGACACAAGATAGATGTGAAATCCAGAACACTGTGTAGGGATGAAAATATGTTTTTTTTTTTTTTCATTCCAGAAGTGTTGTAGATTGCTTCATCCCCATTTTCATCATAAATATCTTTCCATGCCATCACACACATAGAGCAATTAAAAGTATATAGACCATTAAGCCAGACCTTTAACTCCAAATACTGTCTCCAATAACTTATCCAGTGACATAGATTAAAAGAATAGTTTATCCATTTTTGAAATGAGTTTATTGGTAATACTCATCTCACAGGATTATTAGGATTTAATAAGTTAATGTCATTGGTATGCAGAACTTGGTACCACAGCATACAGTGTACCCAGGTCCTATTAGACATAGAATTTCTTCATTCTTTTTATCCTATTGTATTTCCTCAATTTATTTAATGAATTTTATATTTAATTTTTGTGATCATTTGTTTCTAGGCTTTGAATGAAGTCATGATAAATAGCCTCAAACTTCCACATTTGATAGCTCTTAGTTAAATTTCTAAAATACTATTGTGAAAGGGACTTACTTCCCAATTTCTGTCTCAGTGGGTCTGTTGTTTGTGTATACAAAGGCTATTGATTTTTGAGCACTGACTTTGTACCCAGCTACACTAATAAATTTGGTGATTAAGTCCAGCAGTTTTTCAGTTGAGTTTTTAGGATCCTCTATATAGAGTATCATGTCATCAGTGGTTCTTGTATAGAACGGAGTATTATTCTGCAATTTAAAATGATAAGATTGAGTCATTCATACACAAATGGTTGTACCTTCAGGACATCCTCATAGATGAAATAAATAGGTCACAGATATGTAAATATCATATCTTTTGTCTGATAGGAGAAAATGAAGATGTAAATGAGTTCTAGTATATATAGTTGATATTGTGAAATAGAAAATATTTAAAAGGAAAGAGGGTGTAGGGGTAAATAACAAGGGGAAAAAGAATGTGATAGTAATTTTAGAAAGGAAACAAAGCTTACGTATATAGGTGTGGCAGTGGCAGGGTGGGTAGGGGGAGGGAAAAATGAGAATCAAATTGTGTCATATTCTGGTACAAACTCTCAATGTTGAATGTGATGATGATATGTATTCATAAAGTACCAATAAAGACTTGAATTTTTAAAAATTCTAAAATGCAATTGCTAAATCAGATTGCTGTTAGGTAAACTTCTAAAATGCAGTTGCTGGACCAAATTGTTCTTAAGTAAATTTCTTAAATGCAATTGCTGGATCAAACTAATTTCTGTTGAATTTTATAGAATTGCTCTCTCCCAGCAGTATGGAAATGTATTTTCTCATACTCTTGAAAAGAATTTCTAAACACAGGCTTTTATTTTATGTGGACATGGAAATCACATTGTAACACAAAGAAGCTAAAAAGTAATTCTGGAGGTAATTTGTTTCATTGTAATAAAATTCTAAAGAGTCTATTAGTTCCTTTGTAAGAAATGCCAGTTGATCCTGGCTAAATTTTAAAATTGGTCTCTTTTTATTTTGGAAGGTCTTTGTCTATTATGCAAAAGTGTTTAAGCATATCTCTGATGGTTGTTAATTTTTTAGCCCTCTCCTCCGTGTATCCTTTCCCATTCCATCAAAGGATTTTTAATGAACTCGCTAGCACAATCTAATGGACATCTTTCTGTTTGTATTTCACTTGATCAATGAAGCGCTAACAAAATGGTATAATGATAGGACTTTGTTTTGGTTTGGATTTTTTTGTTGTTGTTTTCTTTTGTTTTTCACTTTTTCAAAACCTCTCTTGACTTTCCTTGGCTCTTCTTTTATCTGATCTTCTATCTCCCTCTATCCTGCATTTCATTTTTCTTTGCTCATTCCTGTTTTTACTTAGCTACTAATTTGGAGTTCCACAAAGCTCAACCCCTGGGAATTTGCTTGATTTATCTTTCTTACTAATCCTGTTCAATCCCCTAATTTTGTCTGTAAGTGTTCATACTTAGTTTAGATTCAAAAGTTTGGCCGTAGTTTCACATGTACATCCAATCCTGGTCAAAACTGAGCTGACTTGCCCTCCAAAGTGGTCTTCTCTTCCACTAACTCCACATCCGGGAGGTCACTACTCCGCTGCAAGCTCCTTTTCAAGAGGAGATGACCGTGCCTGGAGAGTGACTGCTCCATGGAGTTCCGCACGTGTGGAGGGGAAAGGCTGGTGTCATCTACTTTTAACTTCATTTCGAAGTTAGGATGTGTTTTCAGGATTGGCTTTTAGAAGTTAGAAAGCATTTGTCAAATCTAGCTTTGGTGATAAACCTGTTCTGTTGAAAACTTACACATAGAATACAGCCCCACATGCACATAAGGATTTTTTCTTCCATCACATATAATTCTAGGTGATGCGTACATTAGCACATTCTGCATTTACAGTGAGGGCTGTGTCACCATTATCACTGGAATACTAATATCACTCCTCTGAGCAAGAATTCACACTGTAAAGTACCTTTTAATTAACACCTTACCTGCAAGAAGTTTGTTGAGATATGCAGTATATATTATCTAAACTGTGTCATATTTAAGTCATGAAATTCAGAGTATGTGTAACTTGTGCTCCAGAGCCTGCCACATGGTTTTGGAAATTTAAGTTATTAACTTATATTTAAAGGAAGAACTTTACAGGAATGATGGCACATGCCTGTAATGCCAACCTCTCGGGAGACTTAGGCAGGAGAATCCTAAGTTTCAGGCCAGCCTGGCAACTTAGTGGGATCCTGCCTCAAAAAATTGGAAAAAATGAGCAGAGGATATAGCTCAGTGCTAGGGCTCTTGCCTACCATTGTTGAGGACCTGGGTTCAATTCCCAGTATTACAAAAGAAAAAAAAAACTGTTAATGAAGATTTCCTGGCATTGTTTGTGTTTTTAGATTATAATGGGAAAGAGGAGGTAATTCAGTGCTGTAGTGAGTTGGATTCCTAGATGAACAGTCAGATGTGAGTGTGTGTTTTGTCGTTGTTCTTTTTTGTGAGTGGTTTTGAGCATGCAGCTCCCTTCCTAGTAGTTTTCAGCCTCCTCCCAGATGCCCTGGCTGCTCCCCAGCAATGGCTCACTCACTGCATGTGGTATGTGACATTTCCCAGGAGCCTCCTAGGAAGATATGATGGTTGATTGTCTTCCAGCACCGTGCAGCCCCATTTCCTATATATTGTGTATGCTAATTTTCTGTAACATGTTACAAACTGATATTTTAAAACAAATCAATGTAAGGACAGTAGTTGTAACTGCATAAAGTTAATTTGTTTATTTTAGGTACTATCATCTACTCACAGTATTTTCAAAAGAACAGAAGAGGAAAATAGGCTTAATAGAGAACCAAAAATCTCTTGAATTAGGATCTGTTTTTAAGTTTTAAAAAATGGAAGCAGCAGTAACAACAGAGAACTAATTGTTTAGCACCAGGTTGATTAGTTTATTATTCCCATGACTTTCCAAAGGGAATTCCTCTCTTGTCTGTGCTGGCCTCGGGAAAAGGACTTACACATGCCCCAGGGACCCTTCTTGCCCTTCTCTTTGGAGAGTCTTGTTTGAATACATAGAGTGATAAAAGGAGGGTAAGTGGAGACAGTACACCTGGAAACTGCGAGATAAATTTCAGTTTCCTGGTATTAGATGCACCAACCTGAATTCAAAGTTCTTGTTTCTGTGCTTGAGGGTAGCGATATATGGAGAGACTGAAATGAGGAGTGTGATTCCTGCAGTCAACATTTGGGTTAAAAATCGAAAGCCCTAGGCCAGGGATATAGCTCAGTGGTTCCGGCACCTGTCTTGCAAGCGCAAGGGCCGGGGTTCGATCCCCGGTAACCACATAACAATACTGGGTGTGGAGACTCACCCCAGCAGCAACCAGTACCACATACCACAGTGCTGGGCGTGGTGGCTCACGCCTGTAATCCCAGCACTGGGGAAGCAGAAGCAGGAGAATTACTGTGATGTGAGTTTGAGGCTGAGCTCAGGGCCAGCCTGAACTCCAAAGCGAGACCCTGTCTAAAAAAAAAAGAAATCGAAAGGCCTGAGAAGAACAGACATAGCATTCCTTTGAATTTGCAGTAGGTTTTATAGTTTGGTACTTGAAAGAATCCCTGTTGTCCTGTTGGTGGCAGTAAAGCTCCACTTTTTGAGATGGAAAGTGTGTAACTCAATACTTTGAATTCTGTGACATTCGTATTTCTCTAATTTGGTTTTTTCCACCAACATCTTTTGTTGTTTGAATTGTGTTTTTAACCTTATTCTGGTGTGTCTTCAGAATAAGGTACTTGACTTGATGATAAGTCAGTGTTAAAAACTGTCTAGCAAATACTAACATAAATGAACAGAAATATAGGGCTTCCGAGTATTATAGGATACTCAAAGAATTTTTGAGTTTTAAAGTTTCAGAAATTATGTGCTTCACAAATTAAAGATCTATATCAGAAAAAGTCTATTATCACAGTATCATGCACATATTAAACAACACCTTAAATATGTTGATGCAATTTATTTTTTTATTTTCTATGGCAAAGTCCAAAATACCAGGAAGACAAAATACTTGCAAAAACACCATGTTCCAAGTAGATAGTAATTTGAACTTAATGTACTATATGAAATATGAGGCCATTGGACAGAGAAAAGAGCAGTAAAATCCAACATCCTCCTCACCCTATTTTTGTGAATAAAATGAGTAGTCAGCATAAACTCATTCATACTTTTATCCTTTTTACTTAAAATCTTTCTCTGTTTTTATCCTATCTTTCTTCGTACCTGCACTTAAGAAAGTGTTCTGTGTACATTCCAAGGCGGACACACACACACCCCCCTCCATCCTTGACCCACCTTTCCTGACTCCCTTTAAAGAAGGCTGTGCTGGCTATGTCAGTTTACTGAAATTGTAATCAAATGACCTAACCTTTCTAAAAGTTATTTTCTTAATCATATAGTCAAGGGGCAAGAAAATACGATTTCTAATTCTCTAAATTTTGTCATACAGACAGTCAGTTTGTGTTATATCTATGTGTGATTATATATTTACATATGAATGTATGTTTCAGTCCTTTAGTGAATAAAAATCAGTTTTTTGTCCTCTTTGGGAGGCAGCGTCTGGAGACGTTCAGAATGGTACAGTGCTTGACACACCGTTGCTGGCTCTTCTACAAAATGGCCTCTAATAAAACGAATCTGTTAAGAACCTCTGGTAATAGGATTGTGTACTTTTCTGCCAAGAAATTTGGGGAGGCCGCAAATCTGCATCTGCTGTGTGCTCAGACTTCATGGGCTTCATGTTAGACCCACAGTTCTTAAAGGATTCTAGAAAGAAGACACATCACCATGTATGACAGTGGTTCCGTATATGCTAAATACTAATTATGATTTTAAGTCTTCTGATCAGTATTTACTCAGTGGTTAAGATAAACTTTGCCAAAGTCTTTTGGCAAGTAGCATGTTAAAATTACAGTGGTGCTGGTCTTACTGCAAAACCAGTGCTCTTGACCTCTACATGTGTGTCTGTGTGTGTCTAACCTCATAACTGTTCTATAAAAAAAGAGATTATTATCGTGCTTACCACTCAAATCCACTTGCGCTCACTCAGAACTCCATGCTTTTTTAAAAAATATATATTGTAGACCAGGAAACTTAAAGTGTAATGAAATCAGCCTGTATTTTACAACTGTGTATCAATATTGTAGTAAGTGAAAAGAAAGCATTTTACACAAGTGGTTTGATGATGGCATGTTCAAAGGAAGTTGTCCCAGTTGAAAAATAGTAATCATTAAATAGGACAGAGACAGAGTCAGAGAAAGCAAGAGCTATTATGTCAACAAACAATGGAAAGTGAAACCTTTAGTGTTCAAAATGATCATAAAATTGAAATATTATCTGCTGTTGACTGGCTAGAATAATATTTAACTACCTTGTTCTGCCAGACCATTCTTCCTTTGTCTCTAGGATGTATAAAGTCCTTCCTGAAAGCTGTTGAAGCTTTCCCTGTCAGACTCTCTGTTACTTTAAGCAGTCAAGCGTGTGTGAGCTGATCATAGGCAGATGTTATCAGGAGACTTTTGTCAGAGGATGATACTTCACAATAAGTTCTTATGTCCCTTTTTTATCTGTAAGAGATGCTGGCATTGCTTTTCAGCATGATGTACACTATTTTTTCATTAAACTTTTGACAGATTGACAATTCACTGTGACAATTGATATTATCACAGTAGTATAACCATCCAGAGGAAATCCAACTGAAGCATAAACAAATTTATGTGATACATGGCATGTTAATGTTGAACAAAAACTGAAATATGCTTTAATAGAAATGTATTGGAAGTACACTTGTTTTTTCTGATAACTAAATTTATTTTTGGTGAAGTTAAATTTAGAACAAATTATTTGTGGCCTTTATAGCCTTAAGTAATACAATTTTTATTTCCATGTTTTAAAAAGTGAGCAACTAAAAGAAAAACTGTTAAAAAACAGTGGCTTAAATAAGACATTATGTTTCACTTATAAATCAGTCTAGAGAGACCACAGTTTACACTGAAAGGCAGAAAGCTCAGTTCTGTGAGATTACCAAAGACTAAGTTCTCTCTGTCCGTCTGTGTCTTTATTTGTTTTCAGCATCTCCTATGTGCTATCCTTGAGTACATGCTTAAAGCTAGCTCAGAGCCTCATCCTTGTTCCAGTGCAAATGAGCTGGGGAATTTCAGGGAGAGTGTAGAATAAATACTTTGCTTTTAAGCAAGATCGAAGTTGTACACATCAGTGTTACTCATGTTCCATTGACAAAGTTTTGTCCATATCCACATGTAGGTGCAAGGGAGCTAAGAAATCTAGTCTGTAGCTGAGCAGCCATGTACCCTCTACAAACTTTTATATGTATGAAAAAAGAAGACAGTTCATTTTGAGAGCAACATAGCTTGCCGTTCAGTATCTGTGACAACTTTTATTCTCACATAGACCCTCCTCTTCTTCCAAAGGAGAATTCCTGATCTCCCATTTAGTTACTTCGTCCGCACAAGGTCAGGGGTCTCTGGATAACATATATTTCCTTTTTGGGGGTTAGAGATCTTTTTCTTTTTTTTTTTTTGTCTGTGAATGAGTTATCTACTCATTTCATACCCATGTACAAAAGTGGAAGGAAAAGTACAGCTGCAGTGGAAACTGTCATTCAAAAAAGGCAGAATGGGGAACACGTCACAGTCAGTACTCCAAAAGAATTTCCAGCAGTTTTTTTCTTGTTTTCCCATTTGGCTGTTTCTTACTATAATTTCTAGCTGTTATTCTACTATCCAGTCTCCTCTATGGCCATATCTAAAGATGGGTTAGAGCTACAGAACTTTCAACATTTGCTGTTTGTGGAGATTTGGAATCCTGAGAAGTGTTTTGGTAATCAAATGCAGGCTTTTTTTTTAGGCTAGGCTTTTAATTTCTTCTGGGAAATAATTCCCTCAATGCTTCTATAGGCTTTGGTATTTTTCCTTCTGTGTGAACTCTTCTGAGTAAATAGACCCAAAGAGTTTTTTTCTAGACAGAATTCTTAAGCCTTCTCGTTTCATTTATTTATTTTCTTGCCTTAGACATTTCTTCTTTCCCTGTTTAATATTTCTTTCCTGTTTAAAATCTCTGAGGCTACATAAAACCACAAGCTTAGATGAGAGGGCAAAACCCTTCATTTTATCTGTTCTTCTTGACAAACACTGTTTTGGCTAAAGTCTTATGAGAGATACTTCTGATGAATACAGAGCTTTTTTTTCCTTCTGTTTAGGAAAAGTAATTGGACTTTCTGATCCTGAGGCCTCTAGTCACCATACGAATCCACTTAGATAGCAAACTTTCCAGCCACTTTTTCTAGTGACAGATTTCATAGGCCTGTGGTCTGACTTTCAGATTGTTAGATGCAATTCTTCTCCCAAATATTGTGAAATGACACAAAAAAGGATCATCAGTCTTCTAGCCAACCAGTATTTTACCTTCTTACCTTGCCTTTTCTTCACCTACAAAGCCAAAAATATCTTAAGTTTGAAGTTTTTTATTTTGACAGTGCATCGTTTCTGAATAACAGTTTCTTTAGAGTCTAGAGGTCTGATTTTTTATAAAATTTATGACAGTGTAAAAACAATATATGTTCAATAGAAATGATACTTTTAATTTTGAATTGTGTTGTTTTTCCAAATCGTGATATATCATATGACACACACTGGGGTCCTGGACAGAGGGAGCGAGCCATACCTGTGAGTCAGCTACCTGTCCCGAGTGTGAGCAGTCAGTACTCCGCATTGCACTTGTGGCTAAGCTGTGTGTTTGGCTTGTTAGGTATATTTTCAATTTGCAGTGGGTCTGTGCAGATAAAATTCCATCATATGTCAAGGAATTAATAAGCTAAGCTTCTGTATTTAATACAGCACAAAATACAATGACCTTCTATATTCTAGATATCAGTTCTGTGCCTGAGGAACATCTGACAAAAACTTTTTCCCATTCTGTAGGTTGTCCCATTTTATTGGTTGTTTCCATTGTTATGCAGAAGCTTTTTAATTGGACATGATCCCATTTGTTGATATTTAAGGTCTTTTCTTGTGCAGTTGGGGTTGTGTTCAGAAATTCCTTGCCTGGGCCTGGGGTTGTTGCTGCATCCTCCATGCTGTTTCATTGACCCACATGTATGTTTTGTTGATAGGAATGTAAACTAGTATAATCATGAGTGTGGAGGTTTCTTAAAAACTAAAAGTAGAAATTCCATTTGACCCAGTCCTTTCCCTTCTGTGTGTCTTCTTTATATCATCAGTCTGAGGACCCTCCTGATGTGCTTGGTAGTGAGAGCTGGTAATGGGAACACGTTCCACCCAGTGTGACAACACACTGCAGAGGTAGAAAGTTGAGCAGGTAGAATAAAGACTGAGATAAGACCGAGCCACCAAGCCAAGCATGTCAGGTGCGTGTTCGGAGCCTGAGCACAGAGCCAAGGACAGATTCAACTGAGGGAAAAGTAGTGATAGTGTGTGTAAAAGGTGCCTGGACACAGGGCGGAGGCTTTCCTGCTCCTGGGAATTTACATGTGCAGGAAACCCTTGCGCAGTTGAACTAGCTCCGTTTTTTAATGGTCAGCATTGGAAAGGAAGCTACCAATCAATTTCTTCTTAATTATTAAATTGTAAATGTCTTTCCTTTAATTATAAATTATTGAAAGGTGCTATATTTCATCTAGGACCCGTTGTGTCTTCTTGGCATTTAAATAGGCATGTAGAAAGTTCTTATCTTTCTATTTTTAAGGAATGAGACTATACTACAGTATTTTTAAATACAGTATTTCAAAGTTCCATTTAGGTGACTTTTGACATAGAGAATTAAATCTTGCTCTTAGATGAAGGCTAGTTTATTTTTCTTCTGACACTTGTAAAATCAAGAACTTCAGAAATGGCATTATAAATATAGCAATCTTGACTTGGTGTTTTGTGCTATGTTTAGGCAATTTTAGTGTAAAGAGAAGAAATGAAAAGGTCTTGCTCAGCACATTTGTTGGAGAATAATTTGTTTTCATTTCAGTGCAAGGACAGTAAAGCTGACCCTAGTATTTTCAGGACCAAAGGAGTGATGTCTTTTAAGAACAGAACCAGTCTAGCCCTGTAGGAACTTTTGACTGCATATATTCAAGTGTTTTGTCTTGTCTACACCGTACTGCATCTCTGCTGAGTATGCAGACAGTGAGGTTGGCAGGGTGATGGGGGCATGTTGGGCCCCACTGCTATACAAGCACAGTCCTTATGTATTAGATAGTTAGCTCTCAAGTGTTGGCTAGGTTTTTCAACTGTAATGTTGTGCCATCCATGATCAGAATGCAGTAACCTGGGTGTAACCGATAATAAAGAAAGAAAAAACATATGCATGTACAAATGGGAATTCATTCAACTCAGGTCTTTGATTTGTCTGTCTAGCCTTGCTCCCTCCATTTTGAGTAGGTAGTTCCTTGTAGTTTTTATATTCTTTAGATGTAGTAGTGTATAGAGGAAACATAGGGACGATCCTCCGTTAACCATAGCCATTTGCATGTCATTTTCTTGAATTTGAATTTAGTCCTATTGTATGTAAATTCGAAGTACCTGACCTTTTAAGCAAATACACTTGTCAATCAGGTATTTTTGAAAAGGTGTATATTCTGTGTTAATGTTACTTTGGGTGTATGTTGGCATTGTTCAAAACCTTTTAGAACTTTAATCACTTGGTTTTAGAATACTTATAACAAAGTAAGTTGCTACTTCTCTCAACTCATATTTATTTTCATGTGAAATGGAAAGTATTGTTTTATTTAATATCCCTCCTTCATTATATTTAACACATTAAAATCCAAACAAAAAGTAGTAGCTGTATTTGTGTCTTTTCTGCAGTGTGTGGGAGCTATTTTTTGATTCTCTTCCAGAGAATCAGCTTGTCTGATGATGAGAACCCCTAGATTCCCCAACCAAATTTACATGTTTTTAAAGGACCATTAGCTGGTAGTGAGCATACTGCTAAATATTACCGACTTTTACCTATTTGCTGTTGCTTTTACACTGCTTTACTTTGTATTTTCCTTATTTTCTTTCCAAAATCCATGAATATTTCATCTGCTTTCATTTTGAGCCTTTGTCTTACTAATTATTAAATAAAAGAGATGTACACTTATCATTGCCTAGTTTAATGTAATTTCTTTTAAGAATTAAGCTATTTTAATTTTATTTGTAACTGTACTTCATTTCACTATATTTTCTTCATTTATTCAGTATTTACTTAAGT
>PVIR01041081.1:0-12951 GCA_004026965.1 Petromus typicus
AAAAAAAAGAGCAAATTAATTTTAACCATAAAAAGGGAACACAATTTAAGTGCCAGAACTGTTTCACGATTATTTACAAAACAGAATAAAGTACAAAACCACCGCAAATTTCCAATGCCTATTCTGGATGGAAGCATATTCTGCCCTGGCAGGGTAGATGTAATTCTGTGTGGTTTATCTCAAAAGAGGAGGATACAATGGAACAACATGAAACTGAACTCAGCCATACCTACCTGATCAAGGCATTCATGGACCATCTGGATCAGCTCCAAAGAGTACTGGTTAGAGTCAACTTCCATGGCCCGAATTCCTTGCACAATCTTCACACACAGGTTGAGTGGATTCTGTGAGAAAATGATGACTGCATTGTTCCTGGTTATATAAAGATGACATTACCTACCAGCTGGACTTCAGAGATGTCTATGACTATTACTTAAACAACTAGCAGTAGTTCTGCATGAAGTCTGGTTTAATATTATTACTATTAGTCTGCACCAGCAGAAATAGTTGAGGAAGCACTGTTGTTGTCAGATAGAATGGGGCTCACTGGCCAATGTGGAGATAAAAACAAGTACATGACCAATAACAAATTGCTCAAAGTACATTATAATCTAATCCTTCAAATGAATCTAAGAGAAGGGAAAGCATGATTAATTAGGCTTCTTGGTTCCAAATAACTGCCTTGCTAATTAATTTGCCCCATGATATACATAGCCTGTATCCTGTATTGTTAAGTACTGAACAAGCAGTACAGTAAATAACACAACAGACATCTTATAATTGGATAATATTATACTACTAGTACTATCATCACTTTATTAGGAAACAACTATGAACTAGACAGATGATCTTTTTCATCTGTACAATACAAAGATGTTATCATTGTCAGTTTGTACAGAAGAAAATTGAGGCTCAGAGATGTAAAGTAACTTGCTCAAAATCACACACAGTAAAAATCAAGCCATCATTGCAGCCCAAGTCTGATTCCAACAGTCATTTTCCTTCCGCTAATTTATTTAGTATTAGCTCATATAGCAGAACTTCAGAATTTAGAAAAATAAATAGGTTTCACAGGTCAATGAGTTTGCACTACTTTACATTTGCATTCTTTTATATATAGTATCAGAACACCTCTGTGGGGGTGACACATACTGTTTGGGAGGTACACATTGTTTCCATGTTATAGATAATGTAACAGAAGATCAAAGAAATGTGCGTAAATCATTACAATGTCCAGAAGATTGTACATGGGTCCCCTGAAGTATTTAAACTGTGCTCCTGGAGGCAGTAGTACAAGCATGTCTAAGAGCTTGTTAGAAATATGAACTATTGCACTGGCACCGTCCATGCCACCTCTGAAACAAAATCTGCATTTTAACAAGATGCATAGGCAATTTCTGTACAAGTGCACATATTCGAGTTTGCATTAAATCAGTCATATATATATATATATATATATATATGTATGTACATGCATGGATACATACATACATGCATACATACATATGAGACTATTAGAAATTGTTTGTTCATAAAACAATTACAATCTTTATTTTTTAAAAATGTCTTTCTTTTTTTTGGTGGAATTAGGAATTGAACTCAGGGCCTTGTGCTTATGAGGCAGGCACAGTACCACTGAGCTAAATCCCGGACCTGAATAACAACAATCTTTAATAAGAATCACAGTGTGTGACTTAGTTTTCATTTAAAAAAGATCAAAACACTTTAATATGTAGTGTATAATTTGTCTCAGCTTAAAATAAAAAAAAGACACGGAGGCCAGGGATTTGGCTCAGTGGTTCTAGCGCCTGTCATACAAGCACAAGGGCCTGGTTCGATCCCCCCAGTAACCACATACATTACTGGGCGTGGAGATTCACGCCCAGCAGCAATCAGTACCACAGACCACAGTGCCATGCGTGGTGGCTCATGCCTGTAATCCCAGCACTTGGGAGGCAGAGGCAAGAGGATTGTTGTGATGTGAGGTTGAGGCTGAGCTCAGGGCCAGCCTGAACTACAAAGGGAGACCCTGTTTCAAAAAAAAAAAAAAAAAAGACATGGCTAAAGCACAAGAAATGAAATAGCTTTTCCAAACTCCAATCCTGCACAGTTGACCCTAAAGCCAGTTTTGAAATTATAGTCAACAAATTAAAATACAGTGCCCAAACTGCTTGATTATGGTCATTTCAATGGGGAATTTCACTTATGGATAAATCTGGTCTATAACATTTTAATGATACACTATAATGCAGTGCCTAACTATAGGTTATTTTTGACAACAGTTGATTTCTGTTCAAGAAACGAGAAGGTAAAGGATAAGTGAAGCTGATTCACTTCAACAACCCGTGCCATGTACAAGACAATATGAAGACAAAAGAGCAACTTACAGTAGCATCAAATGTTCTCTTTAGTGTAAGCAGTTCAAAAATGACACAGCCTACTGCCCAGATATCAGACTTGAAATTGTATTTTACTCCTTGGCAGAGCTCTGGAGACATGTAATATGGAGTTCCCACAAGCTGAACAACAAAGAAAACAAAGAAGAACTTATCATCCATTTTTTGGGGTACAAGGATCAAACTCAGGACCTTGTGCTTGCAAGACAGGCACTGGAACCAACAAGCTAAATCCCCAGCCCAGAATAATTTTTCGGAGGTAACTATATTAACATTTCAACAGCTAAGTCAAATGTCCCAGGAAGTAGAGATAGCAATCAGAACACATTTATCAGCAGATCTCAAAATGGTTTTCATGGGATGATGTCACTGGGGAGAAATTTTATTCTTTTCAAATCTTGTGGGCCAATTATAAAAGGACAATCTGTGGTAAAGGCATTGTGGTTAGGTCTGAGGTCCAACAGCTGTGATTTGATTCACACAGGCTTTAGGCATTCAAGGCCCCTCTAAGGATTTCACACAACTGGAGACCTACTTAGTAAAAGTTCCCCAATGGGATCAAGCCAAATTCTGTCAGTGCAGAGATAGTAACTAAATGGAGTTTAAATTTCTAACTGAAATGCACAGTACAGTAATGAAACCTAAAAAATGGCCTGATTTGATGTTTGTTGTACTAACAGCTACTGAATTTCTTTGAAATTTGAGAAGACTTTCAGACTAGGTTTGGAAATAAAAATGATCTACATAGAAATCACATCTCTCCCAAGATTTGAGACAATGAATGCCCCAACAGTCCCACTAAGACTGACAGTCACCTTTAATCAGCAAAAAAAGAATTTTCAGACACTCTACATGGCATTTATAAATTTCCACATCATTCCTTCACTGAATTTAACTGGCTAAAAAAAGTTAAGTCTTCACCTTATTGAGACAGATGATGAGAAAAACCCATAGAAGGACTTAACTGCTTTCTTAGCACAGTTTGATCACTATGATACTGATGAGTCCTGGAATCGGATTCTCAAAGCTGGATGTCTAAATCACTTTCAGGCATTATCCTGACATTATCAAAAATACCAGGACAAAATTAATTTTATTAACTTACATTTCAAGTTCTTTAAAAGGCACAGCATTATAAAACCAGAATAATTTGATTTTATAATTCCTAAAATGATAAAAAAAAAAAAATCACTGTCCAAAGGATCAGTTTGTGTCTACCTTCAACCAATAGCTTTTCTCAAAATCAGCTAAGGAAGCCCTCCATTTCAGACTATGTACAACATTAAAGAACAGGCTGTTCTCTTGGCATTAGCCTTTCCTTGTAACCTAAGACTTCTTTCTGAATTAGAAGCAGCATTCAAAGGAAACAAAAGTTACATGCTCAGGAGGCTGAGACTTAAACAAAAAAGAAAGAAGAAAAACAAGAGGAAAAAGAACAAACAAGAACAAGAAGAAGAAGGAGAAGAAGAAAAAGAAGAGGAAGAAGAAGGAGAAGAGGAAGAAGATGAGGAAAAAAAGAAAAAACAGTCAAAATATTTTCTGCTTTTAGAAAACTTCTGTGGGTTTGTTTTTTTAATTGTATTTTGCTTTTTGAGACAGAGTCTCACCATGTAGTGCAAGCCAGCCTGAAAATCACTATGTAGCTCAGGCTGGCCTTGACCTTGCAGAATCCTCCTGCCTCAGCTTTCTGAGTGCTGGGATAATAGACATGTGCCACCGTGCCCAGTTATAAAAGTCTTAATTAGTACTGGACAGTGCTGAGAACAGATTTGTAATATTGAGAATTCTCTAAAGAACATCTGATCCTACAGAAGTCTACTGCTGAACTCATGAAAAAAGATGATTTACATGATCAGCATGGAGACCTTCCAAGAATTTTGAGAAAAGCTTGGGGAGGGGGGTTGTAGTTATATTTCATAGTATTGGAAAAGAAAAAAATTAGGGCAACCTATACTTACCGTCTCAGCCATGGAATACTCAGAATTAAGTTTCTTTGCTAGACCATAATCTCCAAGTTTTATCAAGTTTGCCTTGGTCAGAAAAATATTTAATGTCTTTATATCTCTGAAAAAAAGATGTTGCAGGTTTAGTCCACATAGATCACTTTTATCCCCCAAACTGAGGATTAGTACAGAATAAAAATGAGTGCATTCTCACTGCTCAGATTCTGTTGTGGGGTCCCCCCAAAATGTCCCATACAGCGTTTACCTCTTTTATACATATTTTAACACAGAGGAAGATACTTAGGGAGTAGAGGCAGAAAATTAACTTCTAGCACCAACACTATTAGGCAAAGGTTAGAGAGTCCACTGAGAAAAACAAGGGAGCAGACAACCCTATTTCCTATAAAACATACTGTTTTTTCCACGACCACTTATAGCTTGAATTATGATAACGAGTTAATTTAACACTTAGCTGATGAAAAGTTACAAACATTCTGCAGGAGAAGGAGTTGCATGTCTCAGCAACAACAAGGCTATTGTTGTATACTATCTAAATAAAGTCATCAGCTACTTTTCTTAAAAAAAAAAAAAAAAGCTGAAGATGGTGGTATATGCCTTAATACCAGCACTCAGACGACTGAGGCATGAAGATCAATGCAAGTTCAAGACCAGCCTGACTATCCAGTGGGACCTGGTCTTAGAAATAAAACAAACCGAAATTTAACAACAAAAAATACTAATAAAAAAAGATGAATGGACCATATGTAAATAAAGTAATTTGTGCCTTTCTTTTTTGAATAAAGTGAATAAAACAAGAAAAGTATACTTTAAAAGTTTTCTTTAAAAAGAAAACAGCAACATGCAGCAGTAATAATCCAACAGAAATAAGAATAACTTATTAAGAAATAAGTAGGGGGCTGGGGATTTAGCTCAGTGGTTCCGGCGCCTGTCTTGCAAGCGCAAGGACCCAGGTTTGATCTCTGGTAACCACATACCATACTGGGCGTGGAGACTCATGCCCAGCAGCAATGAGTACCACATACCACAGTGCTGGGGGTGGTGGCTCACGCCTGTAATCCCAGCACTTGGGAGGCAGAGGCAGGAGGATTGCTGTGATGTGAGTTGGAGGCTGAGCTCAGGTCCAGCCTGAACCACAAAGGGAGACCCTGTCTCAAAAAAACCAAAAAAAAAAAAAAAGAAATAAGTGGGGTTTTTATTGGTACCAGGGATTGAACTCAGGACCTCACACTTGCCAAGAACTAACTGTGCTGCTGCACTGTATCCTTAGTCAGGAAATGTGTTAATTAAAAGAATGAACAAACAAAGAAACTAGTATATTTTAATGAACTGCTGGCAATGATCAATGATTATTACTATTTTTTTTTCTTCAGACAAGGTCTCACTACGTAGTTCAGACTGGCCTTGAACTCACTACATAGCCCAGGCCGGCCTCAAATTCACAGCAATCCTTCTGTCTCAGCTTCCTGAGTCCGGGGATAATAGGCATAAATCACCACATGCAGCTTAATTACTACATTAAGCAGAAGACAATAATACTCTTTAATTACTGAAGAATTATAATTGCCAAGTATTATATCTCAGAGAAAACATTTACTGTGAATTTTAACCAAACTAATATTACTTGTCATGATACTTCTGGGATTTGCTGACCCAGTAATCTGCCACCCTCTAACTTATCTCACAAAGAAACTGATGGGACCAGGGATTTAGCTCAGTGGTTCCTGCGCAAGGGCCAGGGCCTGAGTGATCCCTGGTAACCACATACGACAATGCTAGACATGGTGACTCATGCCCACCAGCAAACAGTACCACATACCACAATGCCAGGTGTGGTGACTCACGCCTGTAATCCCAGCACTTAGGAGGCAGAGGCAGGAGGACTGCTATGAGTTCAAGGCTTTCCTGGGCTAGGGGAAGCCCCAACTACAAAGCGAGACTTTGTCTCAAAAAAACTTGAAAAAACAGAAAGAAAAAAAGAAAAGAAAAGAAAAAAGAAACAACTAAGTGGTACTTCCTAGAATATAAACATGGTTTAACTTTAACAGTGAACTAACATCCTTTACTCCTCTCTTTCTTGTTCTTCTTATATCCATGGAAAAACCTGACTGCTTAGTGAAAAAGACGAAACTAATGATGGAAGGCAGACAGGGTGCAGAATGGATGGGTGGAGGAATATGGCCCGTGTATTTTTTCAGTCATTACCTATGCAGGATTCCAGCTTTATGGATGCAGCTCACAGCAGAAACAATCTGAAAAAGGTACCATACCACCATCTGGAGAAAAAAAAAAAAAAACATTATATTGGACTGGAAACAAAAACATCTCCCCTACACGCTGTAACCAGAGGTTATGATTCAGCATAACTTTGCATCTCTTACTTGTAGGTTGAATAAGCAAAGAAAAACGGCAGAGGTAGAAAGAAAAAGGTCATTATGGGGCCGGGGATATAGCTCAGTGGTTTCAGTGCCTGTCTTGCAAGTGCAAGGGCTTGGGTTCAATCCCCGGTAACCACATACCATACTGGGTGTGGAGACTCAACCCAGCAGCAATCAGTAGCCCACAGACCACAGTGCTGGGCGTGGTGGACCACACTTGTAATCCCAGCACTTGGGAGGCGGAGACAGGAGGATTGCTGTGATGTGAGTTTGAGGCTGAGCTCAGGGTCAGCCTGAACCACAAAGCGAGATCCTGTCTCAAAAAACCTTTAAAAAAAAAAAGAAGAAAAAAAGAAAAAGATCATTATAAAATACTTTCAGTGTGATTTAAAATACAGTACACTGAAGCAGACTTGTGGAAAAGAAACCCACCAAGAATGCAAAGGTACTGGAAACTGGGCATACAGTTATAGTAATAGAACCAGGAAAGAAAGCCACAGTGAATCATGATGTCAAGGTGAAACATTTAGGAAGCAGCTACAGATGCCTTCTTCCTTATTTGAGGTTTCCTTTGTTATGAGTATCAGTGAAAGCCTGGATGGAATCTGAACAAAAGCCAAAATACTTCAGAGTTGGAAGAATAAAATACAGAACTAGAGTGTAAGAATTACAACTTTATGCCAGGTGAATGCCTCTAGCACTTAGGAAGCTGAGACAGGAGTATCACCGGTGGCATTTAGACCTTTAGGCCAGCTTCAGGTATACAGTGAGTTCAAGGTCAGCCTGGCTACAAAGCAAGATTCTGTCTCAAAATAAATAAATATAAATAAATTACAACCCTATAATTCTTTCCACAGACATATGAATTACCTCTTCCTCAAACAACTTGTCCTTCTGACGAAGGATTTTGTCATACAGGTTACCTCCTGCAATTAAACAAGAAACAGGTTTGAATTGCTTAACAGAGATCAAAGAATGGCTCTTTTCATCTAATTGGGACTAAGAGGTAACATGATGAAATTAAAGATTCTGCTTTTCAAAGGGAATGACTTCTTCCTGATAGGTTTTTCAAATGAGCACAAAAATCCTCCCATTGCTCAAGGACTGTATCATAAACATTCTTCAGAAATTCCTTTCTTTAACTCAAGAGGCTCAATACAAAAACTGGAAGTATGACATTTTTAAGAAAAATGAGAGTAAAGGTCATTTCTGTAGTCACCTAATTAGCGAAAGAGCTTCAAAGTGAGGCGACTTTCTTTTCTAGAACTCTGTTTCAAACAACCTGTAATAACACTTTTATAACAGCTCTCTCAATGTGACTACCAGAACATTTAGTTGACTCCAACGAAGCAATATATATACACACACACACACACACACACACACACACACACACACACACGGTGTCTATCAACAACTTTTTCTTTACACACTGAGTTTCTCAAAATTTAGGGTGCACCCTAGATTATGTTTAACCATTAGTCCTTTTATTAATTTCTTCCTGCAAATTTGCGTCTCTTTTCTTTATCAAGTAACATAGACAGATAACGACCATGATTCATCTTACTTCCTACCCACAGCTACAATTTACACTTTAACCCTAAGATTTTACAACTTTTCTTCCCCTGCAATTTAGCAACTCATAGTTTCAATACATGCATCATTTGTTCTAATTCTTAACCACAAAGGAAGTTAGCTTCCTACGGCTTCTTTGCTTTCAAAAATTTCTAACACAATCTCATTTATTTAGGGATGATCAGAATCAGAATTATGAAACATAAGGACCTAGACAAGATAGTTAGTAAACAAATGTTACTACCTCTTTAGCATGTAGTTCACAAAAAGGCTTGGGAGTTCTTCTCTACAATAAAAATAACAGCTAGTACAGTATTATCACATACTTGCTACATACCAAGTCCTATACTACGCCTTTCAAAATTCAACTTCATACAATCCTAAAAGTTAGGTACTATAATTAACAAACTTGTAGGATGAGAAAACCAAGGTACAGAGAAATTAAGCTTCTTGCCCAAGATTACAGATTAGAAAGTAGAACTTGGAATGAGGGTTCAGGCTATTATCTTAACAACTAGGCAATACTGCTATCTTACAAGTAAAATGTTCCAAAGAAATCAGAGATCAGATAAAAAAGGCCTAACTTGGCTGGAAGTGGTGGTGCATGCCTATAATCTAAGCACTTGAGAGGTGGAGGCAGGAGGATTGCCACAAATTCAAGGTCAGACAGGGACATATATTAAGTTCAAAGCCATTTTCAAGTACATGGTGAGATGCTATCTCAAAACAATAAACAAAGCTTAAAAAAAAACTAAGATAAGTAAGGCTATATTTTTACTATCATTGTCATCCAATTTGAGCTCTGGGTCATTTTTCCATAGGACAGCTTTAGCTGAAGTCAGTATAAATAAATATTATCTGTAAGACTTCACTAAATAAGGGCCAGGAATTTAGCTCAGTGGCACCAAATCTGCCTCATAACCTCAAGGTCTTGAGTTTTATCCTCAGTACCAAGAAGAAGAAAAAAAAATTTCACTAAACGGGGTATCAAGTGGTGCTAAGCCATACTATATTTTTAATAACTAACAAGTGTCATTTCATGAGGAAAAGCCCTGAAAAGTAAATGTAAAATCTAACTGAAAAAATTTATTTGAAGATGGTACTGTAATCACAAAGAAGAATTTAATATGCAAAGGAAAATTCCTCCCCCTTTCAGAGACCAGTTCCAACGCCTCCTACGTCTGAACTATTTATCTTAAACTCTACAAACTCACTTAAAAGTTTTTATTACTGCATACTTTTTCTTGTATTTTTCCCCTCAAGGTAAGTATGGGCATAAGAATGTCTTTTCAGAGGAAGTCGCACTGAATGTCCCTTACCATTACAGTATTCCAGCTCAATCAGCAGGGTGGTATTGTCCATGAAGTGATTGTAGTAGGCAATAATGTTGTCATGTTGCAGCAGCGCCAGAATAACAATTTCATTCAAGGCGTCACGACGTTCCTTCTCAGACAGCCGGGTCAAATCAACTTCCTTCCACACAACCAGTGAGTCATCCTACAACACAGTAGCAGAGGTATTGTGCTTTCCTCCTGCCTGGCAGTGTATGAATCCACACCTTGATCTGTCAGCCTAGAAAGAAAACTTCCTAGAGGGGCAAAGATTGACTCTTATTATTTCTTATTTTAAAGAGACTTTAGTTAAAGGTTCTGCATACATTTGAGCATTATAATTTACTGCAGAACTAGGGAAAGCATTTAGATGTCACCTGCTTACAACATTTAATCTGTATGATTTTAGAGCCAGGAAAAAAAAATGGCATCGGGCAGATCTCAAAGATTCTACCAAAGGCCTCTACAAGTCTGATAATTATCAGGGGATTGCAGTAGGGCTAGAGTATTGGGGAAGGACAGAACTGGAGAGCAGTTATCTAGAGATGACCACAAGTTCTTGTAAAATGGAAATAGACACCAGTTGAGCTGTCTCTAATTTTATAATTTCTCTACTGGTCTTTCATTAGCCCTCTCTGAACAGGAATAAATGGACCTCCTTTTGCAACTTTTCAACATCCTGTTACTTCTGTACATTTTTCTCTATTTATGAAAATCTACCTGTCGCTCCTGATGTCTACTATCTTTCAAGGATATCTCTACTTCTTTACTGACACTACTTCCCTTCCCCTGAGGGCCTCCACCTCATAATTCTCCCCCATCCTTTTAAATGCCTCTCCCAAAATTCTTTGGGGGGAAAATTTGATGATTGTTTTAGTGTACATTTATTTAATGCAACCATTGCCTTAATGTTCAGTACTCATATATAAGGTATCTTTTTTCATTTATATATATACACAACTGAAATGCTATTTGTTTAGTAACGTGGCTATTTTGTCTTTTCCTTGAGAGATAAGCTCCTAGGGAAAAGAGCTGCTTTTAAACCTTTGTAAATCACATACAAAATAAACTTGGTGATATAAACAACACTGTACAGTTTTAGGGAAGTGTAATTAAAATTTTAACACAAAACTAGTAATCTCAGGGGCCAGGAATGTAGTAGCTTAAAGCCCTGAATTTGATCTTGGTACCAAACAAGAATTAGAAAAAAAAAAATCAAAACTCTGGTAATCAAGATTAGCAGGATGATAAAGAGGGGCATGGGCAAGGAGCTGGGAAACTCTAGTTGTACTTCAAGATTTACTTCTAACTTTAATTGGGCACTTAAATAGATTACTTTAGTTTCTCTAAAAAGCAGGAGTACCGATGCTCATCTCAACACTATTCAGACTAACAGTAACTCCTCACAGTAACTCTGCACACCAATAAGGCATTAGGAGAAAAATCTTTAGAGATATTCTCTTGAAACCACCTTTCTTTTTCATCTCTCAGCCTTAAAGGCATGCCAACTTGGAACAGATACTGGAACGGCAGATGGATCACTGACAGATGAATCACCTTCAGCAACCCCAGAAAAATGTTTATCCTAAAGCTAGAGATTTAAGACACCAGGATTAAATCCAGTTTATGGTTTTTAGAAGCAGAATCACTGCTACAGAGTTTCAAATCGGTGTACATTCTTAAACCTGGGAGTTGGTGACCCATGGGTCTCTCTCCCAAAGGATATATCAATGTGCAAATGTGTGTGGGAGGGATCCATAAAGGGGCCTTTATGCCTCTCATCAGTTATCATGGCTTAGAATACACCAATAAAGTATTTCCTGTGCATACACGCTCCAGAACAAGTATTTATGAAGAAACCAACACAAAGCGATCTTCGCAATGACCTTCAAGAAAAACTTCCAATTGAGTGATCACTTTTGAATTTGAACGATATGAGAAAACCAGCAAAGCTCCCGCCAGTGCTGGCTCTTTGAAGTTACGCCCTCCTTCCTACCCCGTTCTAGGAGCGCTGAAGGAAGTGTGGCAATACCGCATTTTCGTACACCACTTTAATTTAGTTTGCAAAAAACCTTCGTTTGATTCTCAGAATAACCTTAAAAAGAAAAAGATTTTAAAGGTAGTTATTACTAAGTCCACTTTACAGACGAGGAAAGTTAAACGTGGAGATGGCTGAGCGATTTGCTCAGTTTCCCAGGTTAAGCAAAAAAGATCAGTTAGTGAAACCAGTGAACTAACCAATTCTTAGGGCAGGCGAATAGAACAACCCTTAGACAAATACCACGCGGGCGCTTAAACAGTAAGGGGCTAGGGAATCCTGGAGCCTGTCGAGCTGAAAAGGGGACCGAGGGCGAGGGCTGCTACCTCGGTGCGGCGGTACAGCGTGGCCTCCCCGAAGGCGCCGCGGCCCAGGACGCGGATGGGGATGTAATGCAGCTCCTCCTGCTCCGCCGCGCCGCCGACTCGCGGCCCTGCACTGGCGCCGGGCCCCGGGCCCGACTCCCCGCCACCCCCGGACTCGCTCCCAAAGTCCGAGTTGATGGAATCGCAGTGTCGCTCGTACTCGCCTAGCACCGACATGGCGGCAGGCGTGGCTCTCTAGGGATAACCTGCGTATCCCGGGGCTGCGAAGTGTCACACTGGCTTCAGACGCCGGCCCACAGATCCACCAGCCCCGAAACCCAGAGAGGTTCCATGGTGGCTTCTGCCCCCTGACCCGGAAGCAGTTCTCGGTGCTTCCGGTCCAACGAGGGAGGTTTCCTCCGCCTTCTCTTACCCGTGTTTGGTTAATCCAGCTGCCAAGGATTCCAGCCCTCCGGGCCTGCAGGGAAAGTGTGACTTCAGGCCGAGGTTGGCTGGCTCGGGAGAGAGGGTAGGGGGGTTGTTCCCGTAGAATTGAAGGGCCCCCATAGTCAGAGATGGGACGCTCCCGGGCTCTGCACTATGCATCCCTGGCCAGGTCTCCATACTGCACTGAGGTCCAGAAGTCAGACAGCTGGCATCAGGCCTATTCCAAGAGAGTGAATAGGGAAGCAGTCCCTCCCAACATTAGGGCTCTGGTTTGAAGAAATGTTTATAATGATTATTGCAAGCTGAAATACTTGCTCCTGTCATCTCGGTCCAGTTCATTTTCCTAGGGTCACCCTTGATCCCTCCAAAAATATTTTAAGTCAATTCTCCTGATATTCTTCTCTTCTTTCTCTTTCCAGATTCAACATTCTCCTATACGTTTGCCCAGATCTTTGATTATCTAATTGCAGGAAGCATTCTTTGAGCAATAGATGCCAGACATTGTTTTGGGGAAAGAAGA
>PVIR01041082.1:0-12887 GCA_004026965.1 Petromus typicus
CCAATTTACCCATATCAGGCTAAATGTGAGGTGTTTTGCTTGTCTTATTTCATTCAGAACAAACAGTCATAAACTCCAAGTATAAATCTTGAAATATTAGAAGTAAATATCACTTTCAAACCCACAGCAGATACTTTCCTTCTCTAAAAAAGATTAAACTAGTGTTTTTTGGCCAACCTGGAACAGTGACTGAAAGCATTTTCTTTTTTCTGGCAGTATAAGGGATTGAACCCTGGACCTCAGACACAGAAGGTACGGTTCCAGAGAAGACTTGACGAAGACTTCAGCTGATCTACGTGGAGTACAGGATTGGACACCGTCCTGAATCCTCCCGTATTGCAAGAGTGGGGCCTGACTGTATCTCATGGACCAGCCATTGGCCACGGCTGCCATTCCGCCCCTCAGGACCTGGAGTTGACATTTCCTACTGAGAGATTGTTGGAAAAGAATCAAATGGTGGGGTGAGCTGTGAGCTGAAGGGGTACCCCTGTGTCACCCCACAGTCTCCAGTCTCTCAAGTCTGCTTTTCTGAGGTTCTGTTTTAAAATCAGCAACTGTACAACAGATTCCAGGTCATGGTGTCAAGTGTTATAAGTAAAATGGGTCATGACTTTGTTCATCTCCGTGTGACTGCTGTGGCCTTCCTATCTTCTCTTTGAGGATTTCTATCTGCTTTATTTTTCCTCCTGGAGACTGAGATGAAGAAGGAGACAAATGTACCAAAATATGAAAATGGCCAACCCAATACTACATGCCACGCAGATGGAAGAACATTTATTTTCAGCCCTAATGAAGAGAATTTTTCCACTTTATGAGATGGAGGGGATAAAGATTCTTGCTTCTGTGTGGGAACTGTCAGAACAAATAAAATAATTTGTTGGGAACATTGTCCTCTCGTCTACCTTTCAACAAATTACTGAATTAAGCCACCAAGTACACTAAAGCCTTTGTTCTCTTCCTCACATTTGTTTCCTGTTTAAATGGAAATTAAGTTTTCTCCCTGATCTATGGGAAAATCTCCAGCACTGTCCTCAGATGATCTCTCACACTTAACAAGTTTTTTAGACTTACTTTTCTTATTCAAACTAATTTTAACTCTCAGATAATTTAAAGGGCTGGTGTTTATTTAATAGACTAGGAGACATATTCTACTCTGGAGCCAGAAAATCTATTTTAACTTCATACCAGTGACAGTAACATTTGTGATACAGAGTGCATAAAATAAGCAGGAAATTAAAAGTAACATTTGTCATGGTTTTGCGTGGCATAAATCTTTCCGTGTATATTCACACCAAGTATTTCTATCTTCACTGAAAAATACATAAATTTTTTTTTTAACTTCTCTGAATCTCTTTACTAGAATGATCAGTTAGGTGACATTGAATCTGCTACTTAGGAAGGCTTGCTCCTACTCAGACCCTAAGCAGTTCCTTGAATTTTCAAGGTGCTAGACACCATTTTCTTCATAGGAGACTTGCTCTCATTTTTTTCATGATGCTTATACTTTTTGTAACAAAATAGACCAGCATGAGACCAGGGAAATCATGGAAGCTATAGGAATGCTTTCTTCTGGTGCTGGCTTTTTGGTTTGGCTTTTAAATTCAACATCTTTTGGGTGATATATTCATAGTTGAAGATCATTCACCATCTTTGTTGCATCGAGTCAACTTTAAACCTCTTTTCTCTCACTCCTTTTATTTCATTATCATAAAAGTCATTGTGACCTTCAACTATATCAGAAGTGTCATTCTCTCCCACTGTCTCCTCAGTTCCCAGGTTCTAGTCAGCAGTATTGTTTCAACACTGCAACTTTCTTTTGAGGAGTACATTTGCCTCTGTGCCCACTTTCTCCCAACCCTGTCTACACATGCAGTGCGACCTTTTCAAAAAAGCAGATTATATTACATGAGTCATGTACTCGACACATTTCATGAGTTGCCAGAGCAGTCAGGGCAGTGCCTAAAGCCCACACATGGTCTCCAGGGCCCTGCGTGACCTGGCTTGTGCCTGATGAATCCATCATCATCTCTTGTCACTTTCGCCTCCATTGTGATTTCTCAGTTCCTCAGAGGGATCTAGTTCTTGCTAGTTTTTAATGTGGCCATGTTTTATTTTTCCTACTTGAAACAGTATCCCACCCTCCCTCAACTCTGCAAATTCTCTATCAGTCATGCCTTGGAGAGACCCCCTGCCTGTACAGTCGTCTGTACAAAATCTTCCAGTCATTTTCATCTACTCCAACTCCCACATGTGACCCCAGCAACACTGCACTGTCAACATGGCGGCTGCTCTGTGCTTAATACTTGTCTTTCCACTGACATGCGCACTTCCGAGCCAGGTCTGTTTTGTCATATCTGCCATGTCTAGAACAGTGATGGTTCCTACTTAGTGCTCAAAAAATATTTCTAAAATGAAAATAGAGTTTTGGAAATTATGCCAAAGTTTACCAGAAAGGCACACGAAAGGACACTATTCATTTGCATCATGTGGATCTGAAACTTTTCAGACAAAAATAGTAGATTGGATATCAGGATTTCTGAACACTCTGAAGTTCAACCTGTCAACTACAGTCTACTATTCACTCAAACAAACTTCATTCTCTTCTTCTCAAGAAATATATTTACAGGGCCAGGGATTTATTTAGCTCAGTGGTTCCGGCGCCTGTCTTGCAAGCGCCAGGGATCGGGTTCGATCCCCGGTTAACCATATACAATACTGGGCGTGGAGACTCATGCTCCGCAGCAATCAGACCACATACCACAGTGCCGGGCGTGGTGGCTCATGCCTGTCATCCCAGCACTCGGGAGGCAGAGGCAGGAGGATTGTTGTGATGTGAGTTGGAGGCTGAGCTCAGGGCCAGCCTGAACTACAAAATGAGGCCCTGTCTAAAAAAAAAAAAAAAAAAAAAAAAAAAAGAAAAGAAAAAAATATATTCATAATGTACCAATAACGATTGGAATAAAAAAAAAAAAGAAATATAGTCCTGGATTAAAGGCAGCACAAATCTCATTTTGAAGTTACACTTCGCAACTTTAAAACTGGCTATATCCATTCAAAACCAAGAGGAAGGAAAGATATTCATCTTGTACCCTGTTACTGGTCTTTTTCTCCACAACTCTAGCAAATATAAACACTATAGTATTAAAACATTAATGTGCAGTGAATAAAATGAGATTAAAAAGAACAAACTCTAGCTTGCCAATGGCCGTTTAGGCCGCAAGAGGGAGCTGTTTAAACTCTTGTTAAACATAAGGAAACAATCAAAAAGATGAAATTTGGCAATCACGAGGCTGGCCAGATGGGCACCTATTTTTATGATATTGACGCCGGAATTCCATTTACTTTTAAGCTACAAAATTTTCAATTCTTCTTATCTGCAATGCAATTTGAATTTTAAATAGTGTTATTAAAGGAAGAGAGTTGTTTTTGCTTTAAAATGTAATTTCAAATCTCATTTAACTAGTGTAGAAAATGCAAGTCTTCAGTTAGGTAACGAAGAGGTGGTAACTCCCTTCCTACTAAATCTAGTTCTAAAATACTTCTTTAAAAAACAGACTCACAAATAAAGAGCTTTCCCTTTACAAACTACCATTGCCTTCAACAGTTTATAAAATTTTAAATATCCAAATACTTGAACGCATGACTGATGAGTCTTAAAAGCAATGAAGTGTAATTCTGACATAACTACATTCCTACCATGGATATAATTATACGCTAGCAACACTGCCAACCCTCCTGGTCACCCCGAGATGCAGTTAAACTCTCTACAGGAAGGTGATCTAAGAGCAGAAGTATGTTTTTCTATAGACAGACTCCTGTGAAGTCAAGCTGTTTGGGTGCAAATGACCAACAGTACTAATAGGAGTAGTATCCACTGAGTGATGATAGAGACGAGGCCCTGTGCTTAAAGCGCTGTGTATAGACTAGCTCATCAATTTCTTACCACCCTGTGAGGTAGCTGCTGTTGCTATTTTCATTTTAAGGCTGAGAAAGCAGAAAGGTTAAGTGACTTGCACAAGCCATGAAGTGAGGGAGCTTTCTCCATGAATCCCACGGCGAAAGGATTAACAAACAACTAACAACAAAATCAGAACCTTGAGAAAAAGGCTGAGCGAGTTGGCCCTCCAGATATCTAAATGTAATTCTTGTCCATTGGTAAGCCTGGTAAATGTTGATCACATTACCAGGAATCTGGGTTAAAATATTTCTCTCCCTATAATGTGCCAAACCTGCATGGTTTATTCTTATTTTGAACATCACGATTCTGCAAGGATTCTCTTCTGTCCATCATGTGTTTTGTCCTAGGAGGGAAGAGGAGAGCTATATCTAGTACGAGTGTCAGTAAATGGAAAATATGGGAAAGATGATGGCTTTTTGCTGACTCACTCGTGATGTCAGCCTTTATGGAAATAAAGACAAACTTTTCTGAATCATCACAAACAGACATCACTTAAAAGAGAAGTTACCAAAATAATCTAAGATAGATGACTTTTTAAAAATTCCTGAATTTTTCTATAGTAGTCCTGGAACCTGAGTGTGTTTTGAATAAATATTCAAATATGTTCTATGAGCAAAACCCCACATAGCATCTTGCCGGCTCACCGTGGGGATGGCAGATATGTTTCAGGGAGCTAGAGGTTTCAGAATCCTTCTGCTAGTGACTGTCTATGCTCCTCCTGCTTTCCATCTTTATTCCTCACTGGGATCTTTAAATACTTAGAAATTATTAGGGCCCAGAATTTATCTCAGTGGTGCTGTGCCTGCCTCATATGTTCTTGAGTTTGATTCTCAGTACAGGGGCCAATGGACAAAAATACAAACATTGCTGGTCTTTCTTGAAGAAAATTTGAGAAAATATTGATTGCAAATATGAAAATAAAGGAGCCAATTTTCCTCCTTTATTCTTTTATAATGTCTCCTTAAGTTTCCACTCAAAGTTTTCTTGTGAATGTATCACTGAACTTGAAAGAATTCTTAAGGAGGACTAGAAGCCCCAGGATTCTTGCATTTTCTCTTTGCTGTGGATTGAATATTGCTCACATCCTCTCCAGAGGCTCATGTGTTGGAAAGGGGGGCCCCAGGGTGGTATTAATGGGAGGGGGTCTGCACCTTGAGTGTGGACCGTGAGCCCATTAGAGTAACGCCCTTCCATGGGGCTCTGGGGCGGTGGTTGCTTTTTCTGCCTCTTGGCTTCTCTTGTGACAGTCCTCCACCTGCTATAGGTGGTCTGCCATGGGCCCCTTTTCAGCACTGGAGTCTAAGCTAAACAGCTCTTCACAGGTAGCCAAACTCAGGTGTTTCACTGTAGTGACAGAAGGTGACTAATGCATTGTTGTTTATGATTTTTTAAACATTTAAAAAATTTGTATTTCGGGGCCGGGGAGTTAGCTCAGTGATTCTGGTGCCTGTCTTGCAAGCGCAAGGGCCCGGGTTCGATTCCCTGGTAACCACATACCATACTGGGCGTGGAGACCCACGCCCAGCAGCAACCAGTACCACATACCACAGTGCCGGGCGTGGTGGCTCACGCCTGTAATCCCAGCACTCAAGAGGCAGGGGCAGGAGGATTGCTGTGATATGAGTTTGAGGCTGAGCTCAGGGCCAGCCTGAATCACAAAGCAAGACCCTGTCTCAAAAAATCCTAAAAAAAAAAAAAAAAAAAATTTGTATTACATACATGATACTTGTGCTTATTTCTAAGACACAGTGTGATATTCCAATACATGTATATGATGTGTGATAATTAGAACAAAGTAATTGGCATGTCCATCATTTCAAACATTGATCATTTCTTTGTGTGGGAGACATTCAACATTTTCTACTAGCTATTTTGAAATATATAATTAATTATTACAACTGTGGTTGTCCCACTATAGTGGCCCTGTACATTTTGGTTTTTAACCAAGTCCAGTGTGGAAGACAGGGGAAGAGGACACAGCCAGAACCGTCATGGCAAGCTCCAGTTCCCCTTACCCTTGAGTCCCACAGCAAAAGGATTAACAAACAACAAACAACAAAATCAAAACCTTGAGAAAAAGGCTGAGCCTGGGCTCAACTCTTGCTACTCTGAGCAGCAGCGGCAAAAAGCCAAAGCAGCAGCAGAAGAGGCCAGTCCCCTGAGGTTACTGCACATTTATTTGGTACAAAGCCTTCACACCCATCACCCTAGCATGCATAAAACAAGACAGTTATCCACAATAATTCAGTAGTTGAAGGTCCTGTAGTTGAAGATCCCATAGGGCGGGCAGACATCCTCAAATCCCAGTCAGTTTTAAGGTCAATAATCCTGGTGGAATAATCTTTGTTTTTAAAAATGCTGCAGAGTGGAGTAAACGTCCACAATAATCCCAGTAGTTGATCCTGCAGGGCAGGGGAGACATCCCTAAATTGAAGTGAGTCCTAAATCTGAGCAAATTGTCCACCATTCCCAACAGTCCAGCATCGGAACCAGGAATGGAAAGTAATTTAGACCTTAGAACGAGTTCAGATGTGGCCACAGGCAGGAGGGGGTTCTGTAAAACAGGTTAAAGTGTGAAACTCAGTCAACCCTCCACCCAGGGTCACCTTTTAAATACAGGGCATTAGATTAAATTCACATTTTGGATAAAGAACAAATAAATTTTCAGTATGTTTTAAATATTACACCAGAAATATTTATGTTTAAAATTATCCACTGCGTGTCTGACATTGAGCTAGGACAGGGTACCTTATGTTTGCATTTGCTAAACCTGTCTGCCCTATATCTCCTCTTCCCCTTCACTAGTCAGCTGGAGCTTAGTGGTCAGGAAGGAGCCAGACCATTAGAAAGACTTGCCAATTGTGTGAATTTCTACAAATAGTTTTTTTCGGTTGAGTTTCCTATCTGTAAAATGAGGATAACAGAATCCACTCACCTAGCAAGTCTATTGATAGGATTAAATGAAGTAATGCATTAAAGCACTGAATAAATATTTCAGCCAGTTCTGGCTGTTATAGCAATAAATACAGCCTGAGTAGCTTATGAATAATAGAAATTTATTTTTCTTAGTTCTGGAAGCTGGGAAGTCGAGTCCTGGCACCACCAGACATGGCATTTGGTGAGGGTCTGTGCCATGTTCAAGCAGCAACCTCAGGCAGCAGCAAAGGCTGACAGGCAGAGGGGGCTGGTGTGCTCCCTGCCACCTCTTGTGTGAGAGAGCCAGTCCTGCTCACCAGAGCGGATTGCTTATGACTTCTTACTCCCCAAAGGCCTTTTCATATGACCCAAGCACTGTTATTAGAAATGCTTGGAGCCAGAGGAGTTTGAAATATTAGATTTTTACAATTTTGGAAATATTTGCCTATGCATTATAAGATACCTTGAGGGGGACCTCAGTCTAAACATGAAATTCATGCATGCATCATATATACTTTACACAAGTAGCCTGAAAGAAATTGTGCATAATGTTTTTAGTGTATCTGCGTTTAGACTATGACTGGTCACATGAAATTAGATGTGGAATTTTCCACTTGTGATATCATGTTGTCATTGAAAAAGTTTCAGATTTTGGAGCATTTTGAATTTCTCAGCTTGTTCTACTACATTGGCAATCAGGTTTTAACATATGAATTTTGGAGGGATACACACATTCTAGTAACAGCAATTGAACACTTGATAAATACTAGCTATTGATACTATTATTACTTTGAGAGCTGTCTCTCACACCTAAAACTGGGGATAACAGTGGTTTGTATGTCACTAGAATATTTAATTTAGAAGTCTATAGAGATTGGATGATATGATACCTTGTCCTGTAAATACTGAGGATAAGATTTTAAGAGAGATTGAAAGGGGGAGAGTGGTTTCTTCTTAACACTTTGATCAGGTACACTTGTGGTTGGGCTTATAAATTACTTTGAAGATTCTGAATCCAGGGAGAGCAAGGACTGTGGCCAAGGTTAAACCACTCTGTGGCATAGGAAACGGTAGGCCCCATTCCTTGGGTGGCTGACCTTGAGCCTTCACAAAGTACAGGCTGAAGAACCTTTTGTTACCTCTGACCCCCAGGACAGTTATGTACCTGTGTCTCCACTGCTTTCTAGAATGCTGAGACCCTCACAGCTTGCTGGGGCTGCTAGAAAAGGGAGTGGTGCTCCCTGCTTGGGGCACAAGTGTGGCAGCCAGCTATGTAGCTCCCCGGAGACTCCTTCCAGATGCAGGGAAGCTTCCTAAAAGGCTCATGTACCATGTGGAAGAGAGATGAGTACAAGAGGGAATAGTCATTAACACAGGGGTCCAGCTATGTCAGAGAGGCACTTGAATATAAATTCTTGGTCTACTAATTTATATTACTGTTAACAGCTGAGATATCGAAGGCCACTGAATGCTAAAATCTGCAGCTACTGAGAGATATGTGCTTGCAATATTGATGAGGCTTTTGTCTTTTCATTATTTTCTCACTGGTAAAGCACACACACACACACACACACGCACACGCACACACACACACTAGGACAGGAAGAAACAGAACTTTTTTCCTCCATCTTATTATTTGCTCCAAAGATTGCTCTGTGAGGCCATCAGAATAGAACAATGCAGTTCTCCTATTTCAGCAAAGACTTAAGAATGACAAAAGAAAGCTCAGAGCCAGCACCAGGCGTGGCTCTGTTTAAATGGGAAGCCAGATGGGGAAGAAGAGCAAGGCCAACTGCGAACACGTATCCTTCCATCGGGGCTGTACTCACACCCGACCATTGTAGCTGGAAGAGATGGCCCCGGAGTGAGGCACAGCCATTTCATGCACCCGACTGACACTGTCAGCTGACCAAGAAGGATGCCAGAGCCTGGAGAAGGTCTGGAGATTCCGCAGGCTGTGCATCTGTTTACTGGTGGAACTAGAATCAGAGCCGTATTCTCTTGTCTCCCTAAATATTGTTAGTTTCATGAAAGAATCAACAAATGTCTTTCCACAAAGGCCAAGCTGAGATCGTGCAGAACATAGGCCAGTGGAGGAGGAGGAAGAATACACTCACCTGTGGGGCTGATGCACCTGGGAAGGGGGCAGATGGCTGGGGTTGGTTTTCAACTGCTGGTGTGTCCTAAGAGTCAGGACAGGTGGTGTTTCCTGTTGGTTTGTTTTACTTTATGTTTTGGTGTTGAGATTGAACCCAGGGCCTTTGCCTGGGTCTACATCCCTGGTGCTTCTTACTTTTTATTTTGAGCCACGGTTTCACTATGTTGTTCAGGCAGGACTCAAAACTGAGATCCTCCTCTTTCAACCTCCCACGTGCTGGGATGAGGGTAATTTAAAGTTTAGTTTACCCCTTCTAGAAAGTGTGTCTGCATGCGTGAAGGAGATGATAGAAAGAGGTTGGGACAGTGAGAGTTTCAGGTGCACCACAAGGAAGCTCCTGAAATGTAGGGTGTGACTCCTGCCTGAGGGGTATTCATAAGCCAGGGGGAAAGGCAGCACAATCACGCACAGATCTGCCAGGCATGACCCCGTGTAACACTCAGCCAAACGTTTCACAGTGCTTTAAGTAGCTCAAAGACCACCGGTATTTCTCTTGCTCAGGTGAACCAGCTTCCTCAAGTTCCTCCAGCAAGGAAAACAGCATCACTGAGATAGCACATGGAGTGAAGGGAAAACCAAGAGTCTTAAATATGAAGGTTCCTCCTTCATAAAAGGCAAAACACAAATCGTTTTTAGGCAACTTTTCACAGTTTTAGAATTTTGCCCCTGAATTTGTGACCATGTAGCTGCTGCAATAGGAGAAGATTTTTCCTATCTTGACATTGTGGTCAGAACTTTTTTCTTTTTCAGTCACCTTTCAGATGTCTACGCTTTTCTCTCTCACCTCCAAGGTCCTGGGATTTATTTGTAACATAGCCCTCTAGTGCCATTTTAATAATAGTTCAGGTGCTGGGCTCAGTGTCCTGACCTCACAGACAAGAAGCAGAGTTACCTTTTCCCTGCAGGAACACAGGACAGAGGGGGAGAGACAGGGCTGAGGCCACAAAAGGCAGAGGGGAGAGGACTGTTGTATAGATTCCCTGATCTCTGGTGAGACACAAATAGTGCACAACACGGGCAAAGCAATACATCATACATGCTGCCTGGAGATAAAATCACTGCGGCCAGCCTCAAGGAACCACTCGAGCCCTAGGAAAAACTATGGGTGGATGGCAGCATTTGAATTCGTCCTTGAAGAATGAATAGCTGCAAAGTTTCAGAACTGAGAATTCTGTCAGGGGCAACTGAATAACCTTGTTTGACTATAAAGTAAGTTACTTGGGGGAGTTGGTAGAGATAAGGTGGATGAAATGCTCAGAGAGAATTCTGGATGAGGCGTTGGTGCTTAAGTTAATAAGCAGAGGAGAAGCCCTGACAACTGTCAAGCGGAAGACTGATTGATATGCGGTTTAACGACGACCACTGTGTCTCTCTGTGATAGTTTTTTGTTCATTTGTTTTACTTCTCTTGAGGCAGAGTCTGCCCATGTGGTCCAGGTTGGCCTTCAACTCACTATGTACTTCAGGCTGGCCTTATCCTCCTGCTTCAGCTCCCTGAGTGAGAAGATTACAGACCTGAGCCAGCATGTTCGGCCTCCAATGACACATTTTGTAGACAGGAAGAGATGTCAGAAAAGCTACCTGATACAGTGACCACACAGAGGGCCACATGGTGCCCAGAGTAACAAGGCCATCTTATGCTTTCCCTTTGTCATTCACTGTGTAAATGTTTTTCATATAAGTGGTTGTAAATCACTACTTAAGAATCATCAAAAGAAGATAATACCCAACAGTGTAAACGAATCTCAGAGGTGCTGTGCCAAGGACAGAAGCCAGACACAAAAATCATATGCTGTGTGAATCCATTAATATGACATTCTGAATGAGGCAAGGCCTCAGACAGGTAAAACATGCCATGTTTTACAGTTTGTGTGTTACAGTTCATGGAATTGACCATCAATAATTTTACCATGTGTACATTTAAAACATAAAGGTAAAAGGTTCAGATATGTTTAGGTAATTTTCTGGAAGTTATATTTTTTGTTGTCCAGTTCTTCAAAAGCTAGTGGCTTCTTTTACTACCCACATATGGATATGGATATAGATATGGTTACAGTTACAGGCATGGTTACAGTTACATGGACATGTCATTCTTATCCACAGGGATTGGTTTCAGGAGCCCTGAGATGCCACAATCCATGTATTCTCCAGAGCTCTGTATAAAATGCCCCTCTGTTTGCATGCAATCTAAGTGCATTCTCTCTTTATACTTTAAATCATGTCAGGTGATTTATAATAACTAGCGCAATGCAAATGTCATGTAAATAGCTGTTAGACTATATTGCTTAGGAGTAATGATGAAAAGAGTCTGTACAATTGAGTACTGATTCAGTTTCTTCCCCAAATGCTTTCAATCTGCATTTAGTTGAAATCTTAGGTGTGGAACCTATGGCTACAGTGAGCTGTGTGCATATGTTTAAAAAAATATATGAAGGCCAGGGACTTAGCTCATTGGTTCCGGCATCTGCCTGGCGAGTACAAGGTCCTAACTGCAGCTCCCTGGTATCACATAGCACAATGCTGAGTATGGTGGCCCACAACTAAAATGCCAGCACTCGGGAAGCTGAGGCAGGAGGATTGCCCCAAGACTGACACTGGCCTGAGCAACATAGCAAGTTCAGGACCAGCCTGAACTACAAAGAGAGACTATGTCTCAAAAAAAAAAAAAAAACTTAAAAAAAATATACCAACAATGTATATATAAACAACATATGTGTATATCTGGAATGATAAATTAAGAGAAAGTATACATCAGGGGCTTCATTAGAGACCCCACTGGTGCTGCTGTATTAAATAGCAAAACATTTGTGAACAGAATATTGTTTTTGTAGTGACTACTTTTGAAATATTTCAAATTAAAGGATACTTTAGAGATTTTCTAACCTGGTCCACATTAAAAATCTCCTTAAATGTTTAAAAGTTATAATCCTACTAAATATAGACCTCAGATCTGATTGGATCTGAAAGATTTTGATTTAGTGTTGGTGTCCAGATAAATACTTTTTGTTGTCTGGTTTGGTCCTTTTCTGTCGGTAAAGCATTTAGTGATAGTTGATGGTATTTTCAAAGCATAGTGTTTTAAAAGAATATTTTCTTTATTTTTATCTACTTGTACTCCATTGAAATAAGAAATATAGTTATTCAGCAGATAATCTGTATCAAAGTTTCAAATTACCTTATTGATGCTCTGAGAATGAAAAATAAAGGGCTCTGTTGTTAATTTTAGCCCAGATAAAGATAGGGCTGACCTATTATAGATTAGAAGTTTCAAAATTTTTTCATTCCATGTTTTCTTTGAGGCTTCTTTCTAGTTGCTCCGACTCACTGTGATTTTTACTGAAATGGAGGTTGATGACGCTTTTTAAATACCACATTGCCTTTGACTTAAACGTGTGGTAACTGTGTGGAAGGACAGACTCCCGTGTGGGAGAGTCAGGCCCTCAGCTCCACTGTGATTTCGGTTCTCACGTTAACAGGGATGACGCTCCGAGGGGAGGGGCCGCGGCCTCACTCCTCTGGGAGCCGCAGAGAACAGCAGCTCCCCGTCACATAAGGTCCCTTCGTGACGCGGGACAGAAGGAACAATGTGGGAGCGTTGGCATTTTTAGGCTTGTTCTCTTGAATGGTTGTCACTAATTAGAAAGGGCGATATATGCTGTTAGCATTATTTTTAAATTAGTTAGATGAGGTTATCTAGGTTTTAAGGTCCTTAAAATGTTCCAGGACACCGCCTTCCTGAGACCTAATTTGAACAGCTCCACTTCCGGGCCGTTTCTCTTAGGGCTCCATGCTGAGGGCAAAACCCCACCTGACCGTAAGTGTGTTCTGTTTCTGCCCTCTTTTCTCTTCCGCAGTC
>PVIR01041083.1:0-12942 GCA_004026965.1 Petromus typicus
GCTTGCAAGACAGGCGCCGGAGCCACTAAGCTAAATCCCCGTCCCTTCAACAGTGTGGTTTTGACCCAATCCCCGCCTTTGTGGGCTTTGGGACTTTGGACTCCCTGATGCTTCCTTCCTCTGAGGCCATAAAAGATCAGCAACTCTTGCCTGATGGAGGGATAGAGACAAGCTCCTCATTGGGCGTAACCTCAAACGAAGCTCTTGTTTCCACACTAATGCTAGTGCTTAAAACCTTCAATATCAAGCCTTCTGGGCTTCTGAGCTCCTCCACTGGGATGCTCCTGCCTGTGGAGTGGCCTTTTCCTATACAGTGAATCTCTGATCTGGTCATTCATTTTGAGGGTCCTGCTCAACTTTTTTTTTTGTGTGTGACATGGTCTCGCTTTTGTAGTTTAGGCTGGTCCTGAGCTCACTATGTAGACCAGAAAAGCCTCCAACTCACAACGATCCTCCTGTCTTGACTCCTGAGTGCTAGGATTACCGGCATGAGCCACCATGCCTGCTACTGTGGTGTGTGGTACTGATTGCTGATGGGTGTGAGTCACCACGCCTGGCATTGTGGTATGTGGTTGCTGGGATCAAATGCAAGACCTTGCACTTGCGCTTGTGAGACAGGCTCCGGAACCACTGAGCTAAGTGCCTGGCCACTCTGCTTCAATTTTTGTTCAGGACATTAACTACTTCCAACTAGGTAACAACCTTAAAAAGTATTATAAATAAAGTTTGAATTAAATAATAGCTACAAATTTATACAACTGAAACTTTAAAAAATTCACTCGTAAAATCTATGCAAGGGTAATTTCTTTGCTTGCCTCTCTCTGCGTTCTCTCTCTTTCTCTCTCTCTCTCTCTCTGTTTCCAGAGCGTGAGCATGCTACATACAGTTTATACCATCGAGTTACACTTTGAGTCCTAGGTTGTTTATTATTTTTAAAACTTTTGTTAGTACCTATTTGCCATACATAATGATCACATTCATCATAGAGAATTTGTACCTGTGCATAATGTCTTAATTCTTCTTTCCCCATTTCTTTCCCCTTCCTTCAACCCTTCTTCCTTTCCTATTCCATTTTCCCCCTTTCATTCTCTTTTTAATTTAAAAGTCACTTATCTTTTCCCTTCCCTCTCCCCCCTCCTTTGTTCCCCTTTCCTCTGAACATGTTCTTCCTCCATATTCTTTCCCAGTTTCTGTCTTTTATTTTGCTCCTTATTTACCCTTTGGATTCCCTCACACAAGAAAAACAATGTGATATTTAAATTTGTGTGTCTGATTTATTTCACTTATGGTTTCCAGGTGGATTCATTTACCTAAAAATGACTCGAGTTTATCTTTCTATGGCAGAGCAGTACTCCACTGTATAAAAATTGTATTATCCATTCACCTGTTGATGAGCATATGAGCTGTTTCCATGATTTAGTTATTATAGATTGTGCTACTATAAGTATGAATATGCATATATCACTGGAGTATGATACTTTTAACTCTTGGGAAGATACCTAGGAGGGGAACAGTTGAGTCAAATGGAGCTTCTAGTTTTAGCTTTTTGAGGAAACTCCATAATGATTTCCATGGTGGTTTTACCAGTTTATATTCCTATCAACAATGGAGAACAGTTCCTTTTCCAACAGCCTTGTCAGCATTTGTTAATGGTTGATTTCTTGATGTTATGCTATAACAATTCATTCTGAACTGAGATGGAATTTTAATCTTACTTAATTTGCATTTCTCAGATGGCCAGTGATATTGAATCTTTTTTCATATATTTACTTGCTGTTTGTACTTCTTCATCTGAAAAGTGCCTCTTCATTTTGTATGCTCATTTTTCAAGGTCTTTAAATTTGGGAGATCTGATCTTTAAAAATTCTTATACTTTTCCCATTCTTTGGGTCATTTATTTTTGAGAAGATGTCTTTCTTGTTGCCCACACTGGTCTGAAATACCTGGGCTCATGCAGTCCTCCTGTCTCAGCCTTCCAGGTAACTGGGAGAACATACATGTTCTGCTATATCTGGCTCATGAGTAATTTTTATAATGGTAATAAAGTAAGTATAAGCAGGAACCAAGTTTGTTGTAGAATGGTTTGTAAGAGTGAGTAGAAAATCGGCTAACATAAAATATTCTTTCTCAAATAAAAGAACACAAAGCAAAGAAAAGCAGCATTTTACACTTGGAATTTCCCTTTAGAATAACCCTCAAACATGGAGAAAATAAGAAAGACTATAGATTTGCCTGGGTGTCTTTTTAAATGCATATTTGTATGTGTGTTAAATAACGTCCTTCTTTATATAGTGAACATACAACTCTTTTTTTTTTCCCCTTAAATATTAGCATGTAGCTGGCATGGTGGTACATATCCATAATCTCAACATTCTGGGATGCTGAGGCAGAAGGATCACAAATTCAAGCCTAGTTTGGGCAACTTAGCAATTTAGTGAGACCCTCTATTTCAAAATAAAAATTTTTAAAAAGTCTGGGAGATACAGCTTATAGTGAACCAAATAGACACTGGTCTGGGGAGAATATAGTAAGAATTTTTTGGGAGAGGCTTCAGCAGGTTTACAAACTTGAAGCCATCTTGGACTATACACTGACATACTTCTCAAAATCAGCGAACAAATTGTTTATCAGCTTTAACCCAAAAGTGGTGAACTGATATTCACTTCAAGCAAAGAGTTGCCTTTTCTGTGGCCTGAATAATGACCGAAAGAATTTTGATCTAACATTAGAAAAACTGAAAGCTGCTTCAAAGTCTGAATTCCTGTCTTTGCTTGGAGAAGAAGAAACTTAACTGATTTCGGTACCTTTAAAGGCAATGCTTGGCTTGCATTGAGTAGCTGCCCTTTCTAAATGGACCACAACATACCAGCTCCCTCTGGCTTCTCTCACTCGCCCAGCATGTCATACCCATGTACTCCCAGCAATTAGCTTGATTTCTGAGTACAGGATTTCCAACCTTTTTTATTCATTTACTTTTTAAGCATGTTGATCACTTTATTTCTCATAGACTTCTCCTTTTCCTCCATTTACATCGTACATGCCGTGTCCCCCCTTGTTTCTATACTTCCCATATCCCTTTTAAAGAATTTTACACCTGCTGTGTCAACGCAGCATGTTTTAAACAGGACTTTATTATTTCCTAGTAAAATAAAGCAAAGACACCATCACTTTACAGTCTCCAAACATTATCACACTTGGACTTTAATAATTTGGCAAAGCTTTCATAAAATAGTCTGAAGCCTAGGGCTGGGAAGTTGGAGCATGTTGCCTCTTCATATGCTGCACAGTGAGAAGCACCCTTGATATGATGGTATTTCCTGCCCTGTACAATCCATTTCTCACGCTGCGGACTGGCTCAGTGATCACCCTGTTTGATAGCCTTACGATACGCTATCAATAGGCCTAACCTCAAGGAATGTGTACTTGGAATCTTTATCAAACCAGTATGAGTTCAGGATTCCCAGACCTCACAGTGGTGTCCAGGTCACTCCTTCGCAACAGACGAAGGCTTTGAGCAAACGTCTGCTGGATAATGCCATGGTGGACAGGTTCGCGATAGCTGCACCTGTGGGAAATAGGTGTTTGCAGCTGTGAGGATGCGCCTGGGATTCCTGTCTATGATATAACCTTGTGTGGTCTGGTATTTTAGTTTTTTAATCTTACTGGGCCATGTGGGGCAGGGAGCCCTGTAGCTCACAGAAAGCTGGTGATATGGTCAGCGGCTGGCCCTCAGAGGAAAGCATGTTATAACACTGATGCTTCCTCCATAGCTGCTGGGTGTATTGCCTGCACCCATCATAGTTTACTTGATGGCTGCTGCCAGGTTACCTAAATAATTCTATGTAGGTTATTCCATCTGGAGTCCTCTTTCATGCCTTCTCTGGCTGGCCAAGTCCTTCTGCTCTTTTTTTCTTTTGGTGTTACTAGGGATTGAACGTAGGGCCTCGTGCATGTTAGGTAAGTGCTGTACCTCTGAGCTACATCCCCCAACTCATTCATTCATTCATTCATTTATTCATTCAGAGGTACAGACTTGCTACGTTGCCCTGGCTAGCTTTGAATCATGATTGTCATGTCTCAGCCTCCTGAGCAGCTAGCTTCCTCACCCAGCCCTTTTTGCACAGTCTTTGCTACTTAGTGTAGGAGAAGCCTTTTCCGGTTGTCTTGGGCCCTCACCATGTAAGCTTTTCAGCACTTTGCCCTGGCAGCTGCTGTGTGACTTCTGCCCTCTGCTCTCTCTGCTGACTGCTCACTTGGCACACTGTTCTCGAGGCCCAGTGCAGCTGTACTTATCATAGAGAGAGTTTTTCCAGACAAAGGTTACAGCTACATGCCTCTCTTCAGCATTTCTAAGGAAGTTGTGTCCAACACAAGTGAATATCATAAGTATCTGGGGGGCTTGGATACATACTCCTGAGCCTTAATGTGTACAGTTGGGTTTAGGAGTCTACAGTGCTTAAAACTGCCACAATTCCTTATCTGTTAGTTTTTAATTTGATGCTGCTTGCATCCTGTGCTCCCATCTTCTCTCTGTGGTATAAGCCACACGTGTCCTACACAGTGCCTGCTGTCTTCTGGGCACAGTGGCCATGGAAGGTTAAGTAGTTCACTGACAAGGAACTTCTCCCGTTCTCATAACAAGATTTTGCTTTCTTCTGAAAGAATAAAGTGGTTCTTTGTAGAGAACAAATAAGTATACAATAATGAATTGTGCTCTGAGCTCTTGGATCATCCTGGAACTCAGTCAATGTCTGTTTGAAACTTGGCTGTTTTGGAAGGACAGGTTCTCTGCTGATTTAGATTTTTATTAGCAACTCTGTCTTTTACACTAGTGCAGTGATTGTTTATGATGTGCAGCAGGGAGTTAGGATCCTCAAGGAAACTTTGTGAGCTCTACAGGCCTCCTGCTGCCCAGAAGAATCAGTCTTTGGATACAAGATGTTTCTGATTAAGAGTATACAATCAACAACAGGATTAAAGAAGAATAAAGGCTATGAAGCCCTGTCCTTGGGGGAATTTGTAAATTTTGATTAGATAAATGAACTAGAGGCTAACTGAACGGTTTTCAGTGATTCTTAGTTTCCAGTTCTTCCTGACAGTGATATACTTAATGATTCTTAGTATGACAATAGGATTCTTGTTTAAAAATACAATAGAGGTAAAGAAGAAAATATATTTTAAGCAGAACCAGTTAGATTCAGACTTTTGTATTGGATTGATTGTGTTTCAGAAAACTTGAGTAAAGCCGCATATATTTAACTCTACAGAGACCATTGAGAGATCATTCTGGACTAACCTTTCTCAGTTGCTTCCTGCCAGGTGTGGTGGTACATACTTGTAATCTCAGGAGTGTGGGAGGCTGAGGCAGGAGGATTGCAAATTCAAGCCCAGCGTGGGTAACTTGCTGCCTTAGCAAGACTGTTATCTGGGGTTATAGATCCAGGGACAGGTTTCCAGGTTCTTCTGTGCAGCGAACAAGATTGGACGAAGCGCACAAAGGCAAGGAAATGGCAGCAATGTTTATTAAAGACAAAGTAAGGTCAGAGCAAATGGTTTGTGCCAGTGGAAGGAAAATGAAGCAAACACTGAGGGCACAGGGTATAGGGGCTGAAATGTCCTGCCTGCTTTAAGGGGCCTCCTCTCCAGGGCCTTCCAGAACATGCTGAGCAACATGATTGACAGGACACAGAGCTATGTCTGCTGTATCCTGGAGCATGTTCTTTCCCACAATTCACTCTGTTATCTTTGTATATAAAATGCAGTCTAGCTCTGGGCCGGGGAGTTAGCTCAGTGGTTCTGGCGCCTGTCTTACAAGCGCAAGGACCCGGGTTCGATCCCCGGTAACCACATACCGTACTGGGTGTGGAGACTCACGCCCAGCAGCAACCAAGTACCACATACCACAGTGCCTGGCGTGGTGGCTCACGCCTGTAATCCCAGCACTAGGGAGGCAGAGGCAGGAGGATTGCTGTGATGTGAGTTGGAGGCTGAGCTCAGGGCCAGCCTGAACCACAAAGTGAAACCCTGTCTCAAAAAACCTAAAAAAAAAAAAAAAATGCAGTCTAGCTCTGAGTGGAATGTTGAATGCCTGTAATCCCAGCACTAGCACCAGGAGGATAGCATTGCGTTCAAGGCCAGCCTGGGCTACATAGCAAAACCCTGTCTGAAAAAAGACAAAAAAGAATGCAGTCCATGTATGTGAGCTTTCATTGAGTTCAGAAGTGTCACTCTGGTTCATGCAAGGAGGCACTGGAGGGTTTAGTGGACCGCATCTCAGTTTGGAATTTCCCCAGTTGGGCTTGGGGTGCTTGTTTTCCTTATCATGACCAACAGCTGAGTGGTAAACTCGGATGGGGCTGAGGGCTGGCCCTGGAGAGTCGTCTAGGTTCAGGGTAGAGGAGAACATCTTGTAGCCATTAATTGTGCTGTCTGTGGATTAAATCCCTGACGTTTGAGGATCTAAGTTGTGAACTTTCCTGGAAATGGATAAATCTCAAATTATGGACATTCGTAGATGTGAACAAATCACTGAAGTAGCTCACGGGTCTGCCGACTGGTCCCAGGGTTGTGACGATGGACAGTGCTGAAGCAGAACCCAGGGTGCGACACATTGTATATTTGTGCTGTAGGTGTGTAAGACTCTCTTTGTCAGGCTCACAGATGAATCTGATGTATGAACATTCTCCTGGAACAGAACAGCTCCTTGGGCCGTTTCAAAATAAAGGGCTGGGGACATAGCTCAGTGTGAAGACCTTACGTTCCTATCTTAGTACCACAACACATAAACAGAAACCCCCAACTAATCAACCAACCAACCAAACCCATAAACAAACAAAAACTTAAAAGAATTTAGAGCAAAACTACACAAGAAAAGTTTATTACAGGACAGAAACAAAGCTGGCTGTCCTACACGCAGCCCCAGGAAAGAGAGATTGGCTACTCTGTAATGAGAGGGCCTCTGCCACAGATAGAAAACACCTGACAAAGGATTTTTTCCATTATTGGGGCTTCAAAAGAATGTCATTAACTGTTTATGATTTTTATTTTTTCAAAACGGGAAGGATCTCTGGACAGGAAAGAGTTTAATTGCTGAGCAACTATAAGTTTCATATGGCCCAAAGTATGCTCAGATGTGTGTTCGGCTGCCCACCTTCTTATCTTGGGGACCACAGGGCTGGCCCTCAGAACCCACAGCCTGCTGTCATTCCATGCTCTTCCTGTGGACCTGTGCAGCAGCTGACTCTGGCCATGACGCCCAGACACTGCCATTCTCTTCCTACCCTGCTCGCTGTGTTGTGCACTGTGATTTGATTTTTTCTATTCCTTTCCATTTCTTAAAAATGTTGATTGGAACAGGTGTGTAATAACACACACACACACACACACACACACACACACACACACACCCTCATTGGTTAGAACCTGCTAAATTGGCTCCAGGTAATTAATCAGTTGAGACACACACACACACACACACACCCCGACCCCCTGATTGGTTAGAACCTGCTAAATTGGCTCCCAGGTAATTAATAAGTTGAGTAGCAAGTGAAAACCTGCATGAGGCATTCTCAAAATCTATCCCAGCTTGAACATTTCACCTTCAACCGGAACAATTTTATTTTTAGTAGGTACAGAAGGACATACAGAAGGACTCCTTCAAAGAACCTGATACTGTAACCAGTACAACATGGAATTTTAAGTTACATTTTTTCCTTTAGAGGCAAGTTGCTTCTCCAAACATCCCCAGGCCTGGAGTATACACGGCAGCCCCCACCTTTCTCAGCAGAGATGAGTGGACGGAGTCCAAGTGCTGGCCTAGGAGGTCAGAGTCTTGCTTCCCTTCCCCAGGGAGGAGGAGAAACATCTGGTCCAGGAAGGACCAGAAAAAAGCCCCGGGATTGTCTGTTGGCTCATTGTATCCCTCCTTTCTTTGTTCTTTGCTATGAAAGACCTTGAAGCTCCTGAGGTTGTGATTTGGGATGGGCCCTCCGTCATATCAGAGCTCGCTTTGAATAAATCCCTTTTTGTTTTTATCAAAATAAATGGTTCCTTTGAATGTAGTCCAAAGCGTGCAAAGGAAACTGAGCTGGTGGGCTGATCTGGCTGCTAACATTCTCCCTATGAGGATACAGATGCACTGGGAGCCTAGTGGGAAGGTGCTGGGGCCCGGTGAGTAAACTCCCAAGCTGAAGACCTCTTTCAGCTGCCCTTGCCGTGAACAGCTGCAGCACTTGGACAGACTGGGTAGAGAATGCACCTGCAGCGGCAAGCATGTGTGTGCAAGGTGGATGAAGGCACACTGGCTTGGACGTGTCTAGGAGGACAGATTCTGAGCACATTCTAAGACAGTAATACTGCAAGGAACTTCTGACCTGGCTCTAAGAAAACTGGGTCTAATACTAAGACTGGGACAAGAAAGGATAAAAGAACTGTAGGGAAAATATATTACTACGGTCGAGGTGTGGCAGACATTGGACTATAGTCCTGCATTACTGGGATTTCATCACTATGGACATCATCGCCTGAATTCTTCACAGATGTACCTGGTGCAGATCGGTCTTCCACGGGGCCTCATGATGCAGTCGAGATGCAAACCAGGCATAGTTGGGCACGCAGCTCACCTGCACTTCAGAGGCTCAGACAGGAGGATTGAAAGAGGAGCCCAGGCTGGGGTGTAACTTTATACAACCCGGGGGTTCCATCTGCAGTCCACAAAAACAAGAACGATACAATAAACATAAGTAACAGAAGACTGTTTTACAGTCAACTTTTTTTTATGAGTATACTCTAAAATGATTAAAATAGTTAACTACACAAATCAATAACAGAGTCATTTATTATTAATCATTATGTACTCTATGTCCTGTACATAATTGCATGTGATACTTGCTTTGCTACACTAGCATCAACACAAATGTGAACCATATGGGGGTCTGCAGTGGCCCATCACTAGGCTAGAGGGATCTTTCAGGGCCGTTACTATGTTACTATTGTTGTTTTCCTGGAGGACCCCTGCTGCTTCAGTCTGGCTTTGAACACTTTGATGCTCTTGTCTCAGCTTCCTTAATGCTGGGCTGAGAGGTGTGGGCCACTGCAGGAGATCTTACTTTAAAATAGAAAAGGCTGGGGGTGTAGCTCAAAGCCTAGCACAGATGAGGCTTTGAGTTATATCCCCAGTACTGCGAAACAAAGAGACAAACAAAGACAAAAAACCCAAAAAGCTGTACTATGGGACCAGAAAGTATGAATTTAATCCTTTTCATTTAGTGTCTGAAATTTCTTCGGGGTTACTCCTTGCCATTGGGAAGTCTGGCTGGCATCATGGTGACACCGACCTCACTGGATATGGTGATAAGCAGAACAGAGTAGGAAGAAGGATCCTTGTGAAGAGGGTGGTGTCTTTCAGTTGCCTTGTGCACCCATAGAAAAGACCAGGTTAATGGAACAAGATTGTGGGATACGTAGACATTCTGAAGCATTCCTTCGGCACATTCAGATGGGACTGTCAAATGAGCAACTGGATGGAAGAATGGAGAGGTCGGGGGTGGGCCAGGAAATCTCAGAGTGTCTGGAAGGATTTATCCGATTTATATAGAAACATTTAAGCCTTTCTACAGTGTCAGAATTTTTTTTTTTTTTTTTTTTTTTGAGACAGGGAGTCACTTTGTAGTTCAGGCTGGCTGTGAGCTCACTCTGCAGCCCAGGCTAGTCTTGAACTCATAGAAATTCTCCTGCCTCTGCCTCCCGAATGCTGGGATTACAGGCATGAGCCACCACACCTGGCATTGTCGTATGTGGTACTGGGGATTGACCTTGGGACCTTGTGTTTACCAGAATCACTGAGCTAAATCCTCGGCCCAGAATCTTTGAAGATCAACAAATTCACAGGTATATTGTTTCTTTTCTTTCAATTGTTTTGTTTTTGGGACAGGGTCTCAGAATAGAGCCAGGCTCGTCTTGAACTTGCAGTAGTCCCCCAGGTTCAGTCTCCCAAATGTTGGGATTAGAGTGTATGCTTCCATGGTCAGCTGTCTTTCTTTCCTTTTTTGTTTTCTTGGGATTTTTTAAAATGAGGTCTTCCTGTGTAGTTCAGGCAGGTCTCGAATTTGAGATCCTCCTGCTTTAGTCTACGGAGTCCTGGGATTCCAGGGATATACCACGGCATCTGGCTAAATTACATCATTTCATCAGCTTGACTAGTATTTCTGATTTCACTTGGTGTTTGTGACATGGCAATTGCAAGTTCTTTATTCCATTCGAATATCTGTGTCTATTATTTATAGCACTCAAATCACAATTCACGCGTTGGTATTAGGTCTCAGAGAGGCTGATTAAGGCCACCTCAAGGTTTAAGGAAGTGGTACCAAGGGCAGAGAGTCAGATAAAGGGTTACGAGACCCTGTTGTGGGGCTGCAGTTCAAAGTGGGCACCATCACAGCCAGGCACTCACACGGATTTGGAGTCTGATGAGAGGTCCTCAGTTCATTGCCTGCCATCTCATGATGTTTGTGCTGGTTTTGAGGTAACCATCAATCAGTGGCTCAGGGCTACCTCTTAGATTCTCCTCCTCTGTATGTTTTTGGTGAAGGAGCCGCAGGCTTTGTTGGTCTGATGTGTTTGATATGTGCCTGGTTTCTTTAATATGGTCTTAGCTGTGTGGTAGACCTCATAGGCTTTTGTGTAAAAGAAGCAAAGAGCTGCAAGTGTACATCCAGTAAAGAAAAACGCAGTTCCATTTATGGAGGACAATGGGAAGGTGCGCTAAGGGGGGGATCTGTGTCAGTGGAAACAAAAATGTGGCACAAACAGAAAAAATGATGTCAGGATGAGAGGAAGGCAAAAGCATACCAGTACTCAGGCTTTGGGTTTTAAAAGATGGGCATATCAGCCCAGGTAGCTCTCATTGGCTCTTAGATAAGACTGACAGGAGTGATTGACAGCGTACTGAGTCCTCTCAGAGGCTTTGGGATTACAGATGTGTGCCATCATGCTCAGCTAATAGTGGTTTTATTATTATTTTTTATTTTTTGGAGACAAGGTCTATTTTTTTTTTTTTTTTTACGTTTTTTTGAGACAGGGTCTCGCTTTGTAGTTCAGGCTGGCCCTGAGCTCAGCCTCATACTCACATCACAGCAATCTTCCTGCCTCTGCCTCCCAGGTGCTGGGATTACAGGCGTGAGCCACCACGCCTGGCACTGTGGTATGTGGTACTGGTTGCTGCTGGGCGTGAGTCTCCACGCCCAGTATGGTGTATGGTTACCGGGGATGGAACCCGTGTCTCCTTGCGCTTGGGAGACAGACGCCAGAACCACTGAGCTAAATCCCTGGCCCTTGGCAATAGGGTCTTACTTTGAATTCAGACTGGCCCTGAACTCACTATATAGCCCAGACTAGCCTTGAACTCAAGGTAATCCTCCTGCCTCTGCCTCTTGAGTGCTGGGTTTCACATGTGAGCCACCACACCTGGCATTGTGGTCTGTGGTACTGATTGCTGGTGGGAGTGAATCACCACACCTGGCATTGTGGTGTGTGGTTACCAGGTATCGAACTCAGGACCTTGTCCTTGCAAGGCAGGTGCCAGAACCACTGAGCTAAATCTCCAGCCCTAATAGTGGTTGTGTTTGTTAGTTTTGTGTACAATGGTGGTTGGTTGTCTACTAGCACAGACAGTATGCCCAGCACTTCTACTGTAGTATTTGCATTCAGAGTGGAAAAACTAAGAGCAACTCAGCCTGTTCTCCATGAGATGTTGCCCTCCTAAGAGTGGAATTTGCAGTTGGTGTTATCTGAAGAGAGAATACAGTGAAAGGAAACGTCAGTATTTTTGGGACAGCGGGGGCGAGGGTGTGTGTGTGTAGGGGAAACAGAGGCAGCAAAGAGTGAAAGGAATACCAGTGGAGGTTTGTCTTGTAGAGCTAAGAAGACAGTTGCAGGATGCAGCATTTCAGCTGTATTAAGTTCTGCTAACAAGCTGCGCATTTCAGTGCACACCTGTAATCACAATACTCTTGGAGGCTGAGGCAGGAATACTACAAGTACAAGCCCAGCCAGAGCAAGTTGGTGACAGCAAAATGGTGTCTCCAAATTGAAAAATTAAAGAGGGCTGGTTTGATAGTTCAATGTGAAGGCCCTGGGTTCAGAAGAAAAAAAATAGTACCAGAAGAAAAAAAATATATTGCTGACAAGCTAGATGAAGTGGTGCATGCCTGTAATTCCAGCATTCTGGAATGCTGAGGGCAGGAGGATCTCAGGTTCAAGCCTAACCTGAGCAAGTTAGTGACTTAGTGCTGGACTGTCTCAAAAAATAAAAAAGGCCCCAAGACTGGGAAGAGGGACCTGGGCATGTTACATATGCCTGAAATTCTAGCATTCAGGAAGGAGATTGAGTCTGGAGGATTGTGAGTTTGAGACTAGTCTAGGTCACATGGTAAGTTTGAGGTCAGCCTGAGGTCTGAGGTCAGTTGAGGTCTCAATATAATGAGACCTTGTCTTCAAACAAAACAAAACAAAGCTAAAAAGTCCCTCCAACAACAGTGAAACTAGCAATAAGTCTAATAAGATTAAAGTTTCTAAAATGTCAGTGAGTTACAGAGGCACATGTGTGCAATCCTAACTACTCAGAAGTCTGAGGTAGGAGAATCTCAAATCTGAGACCAGTTGAGCAATTTAGCAAGATCCTTTCTCAAAAAAGTGGATGGAAGCTGAGCATGTAGTTCAATACCAGCGCTTGTCCTGCACGCTCCAGGGTTTGGGTTCAGTCTCCAGAACTGAAAACAGCAGCAACAACAGTGATTACTTCAGTGACATTCAGTCACGGATAACCTTGGGAAGAGCTGTTTCAGTGCAGTAATGAAGGCTGAAGTGAGACTGGAACATGTTCTGGCAAATGAGAAGGAGGAAATGAGGTTGATGAGGGAGAGTAAAACCTTGAAGTTTGGTTCT
>PVIR01041084.1:0-12643 GCA_004026965.1 Petromus typicus
GTGTACTTGAGAAATGTTGTGTGGACAACATGAGCAGGGGAGGACTGTCTGCAGTTCTGCACATCACACAGGCCCAGAGTCTGAACACTGGGAAGATGGCAGTGTGAACAAAGGCATCTGGCTTCCATTTCCTACGCCCAATCCTGACAGAAATGACTACGAAAAGATAAAAATGGGTCAAAATTTGCATCAGGGTTGGAATAAAGGTTGGTTGCCACATATAAGGCTGAAACATAAAGATATTTCTGCATTTTACAGTGTGGAAGAGACCAAGCTACTGGGAGACACGGAGAGCTACTATACAAAATGTTTTCCAAGTGAAGGAATATGGTCTCCACATCTGCAAAGGAAGGAACAGAGGGGAACGGGCAACCACAGAGGAACCCAGACAGGCCGCAGACAAGTAAGTCATGAACGTCCTTTTGACGCCAATTAGCCCAGAGACTCCACATCCAAATAACCCAGACACATCAGATCTGAAATAAGCTTAGGCATCTATATTTTTTTAAAAAGTCACAAGACAATTCTGATAGGTAGAAGGACAAAAAGTACACACATGCACTTTTCTTACTAATAATAGTAATTCCTCTATATACTAGAGATCATGGAAGAACTTCCAAGTAGAGATCTCGGAACCAGGAGGTTCCTCTGGACAGAAACCCTTGTTAAGACAAAGACTGGCCCCTCTGCTGCCTCAGGAGGCTGTTACAAGATAATAAAGCCAGCCAGTGCTGAACTGGCCTGAGCCAACAGCTTCACCGATCAGGATGGCAAAGCTCTCGGAAGTGAACCTCCCCACAGCTGCTCCAGGTGAGGCTGGTCACCCAGTCCACAGCAGATCCCTCGCAGCAGATCTGAGATGAGCACGTGAATTCTATCCCCAAAGTAAGATCAGCAACCATGCTGTCCATTTTACTATAAAGGAACTGAGACCTACACAGAATCCTTATCTAGGTTCCGTCCGGAAGCACCTCCACCACCAAAAGGCCAATGAGATGAGTTTACCAAAGTGGGGAAGATCACATGGAGAACCCAAGAATGGACGTACTTCTGAAAGAGTTTTGAGCAAAGCGATGGTAATATCCCTGAACTATTCATTTTGTACCTTTAACAAAAAACATTTAAAGATGGACTCCAACAAGAGATAAAGTATAACATAATGAGAATGTGACGCCAGAGAGGAAATTAGTTGATAGAAGCAGAAATAAACCAGACATGCCTATGATCCCAGCATTCAAGAGGCAGAAGGATCACCTTGAGTTCAAGGCCAGCCTGAACTGCATAGCAAGACTCTGTCTCAAAAATCCAAACAGCAGGCTGGGGATTTAGTTCAGTGGTTCCAGAGTCTGCCTTGCAAGTGCAAGGGCCTGGGTTCGATCCCTGGTAACCACATACAACAATGCCAGGTGTGGAGACTCATACCCACCAACATCAGTACCACAAACCACAATGCCGGGTGTGGTGGCTCAAACCTGTAATCCTAGCTCCTGGAAGGCAGAGGTAAGAGGATTGCTTGAGCTAAAGGCTGATCTTAGGGCCAGCTTGAACTACAAAAGTGAGAACCTGTGTCAAAAAACCCCAAAATCCAAACAGCGAAAACAGAAGAAATTTTTTAAAAGGAAGTAGGTAAAAACTAAAAAAAAAAAAAAAAGCAGGCAAGCAGAATTTAAAATACATATGATAAAGAACAGAAATGTCAATGCATAAATGTGCAAGTAGATACACAGAACAAACTTACTAGCTATTTATGGGAGGGAGAAAGAAAAGACACACATTCAAATAGAGAAAGTGGGAAACCAATGCGTATAGATGGAAACTCGAGATAGAAATATTAGAAGAGCCAAAAAAAAAAAAAAAAAGAGAATCTTTTATTAAAAATTTTAAAAAAGCAATCATCAGAAGTGGAATGAAAGGGCCAGGCATGGTGGCACACACCTGTAATTAATCCCAGCATTCAGGAGGCAAAGGCATGAGGATCTCTGCAAATTAAAGGCCAGTCTGGTCTACACAGTGAGTGTTCAAGGCCAGCCTGAACTCATCTCATACATAGATAGCAAGACCCTGTCTCGGAAAGAAAGAAAGAAATATAATGAAAGAAAATGTTTCTAGTGTCCAGAGAGACCAAAACCTATTACCAGAGTACTAAGAAAATGCAATAAAAAACATGAGCACTTATTTATACTTCTCTCAGACTGAATTCACAATGCCTGTAACAATGGCAAAGATGTAATGGACAGTCAATAAATATTTAAAAGGTACCTGAATAAATGATTAATATCTTGAAATTTACTGCCAACGGAAGTTTTTATGATTATGCTAAAAATCACACTGCCTACACTGAACTTCATGTTTTAAAAAAGAAGGCGCCAGTGACGTAGGTCAGGGGTAGAGCACATTTGTGGTACACACGAGACCTGGGGCTCCATTCAGAAGAGAAAAAGAAGAGTGATAGAAAGAAAGACAAAAAGGAGAAAGGAGAAGGGAGAGAGGGGGGGAAGGAGGGAAGGAGAGAGAGAAGGAAGGAAGAAAACCACACTTTCCAATTCTTCTTTCAAAGCTTAAAATTCTCAAAGCCAATATAAACTAGAATTCTAGAAGTCACAGAACAAAAGTTTAAGACTCAAGAATTTTATCTTTAATCAGACTGTCATTCATGTGTAAAGGTTTTTTAAAAAGTACTCAGATAATCATGGACTCAGAAGATACCCCATTTCCTCAGTACAGAAAAGATAGAAATTATCATCCAGATAGATAAATAAAAACACAGGAAAAAACAAAGAAAATAGCATAAAAAGACTGGCGTTAAGCACTGCACCTACTGAAACATATAAATACAGTTAAATAATAAATATATACATCAATATAAAATAAAAAGCTGAAAATAAAACATCACACTGGACCTGTGAGAAAAGGAAGGGAGGAAGAAACAAAACAAAATAAAACAAAAGCAGGCAGTGAATGTTAACTTTTTCATCTTATTGAGGGAGAAGGAAACATTATTTCAGTCTTAACACTGGCAATAAGAAACATATAGACCAGATAGGATTTTTTTTTTTTTTTTTTTTTGAGACAGAGTTTCACTATGTAGTTCAGGCTGGCCCTGAGCTCACTATGTAGCCCCAAGTGGCCTCAAATTCCTGGCAAGCTTCCTGCCTCAGTCTTCCAAATACATGGATTATAAACATGAGCCACCATGCCAAATAGGATGTTTTTTTTAGTGTAATCAATTAAAGAATAAAAACAAATCCACAGTCTGACTCACTGAAAAAGATATCTAGCAAAAAATAAAACCAAAAGTTATAGGAAAGAGCAAAAAAAAAAAAATGAGGGGTGGGGATTTAGCTCAGTGGTTCCAGCACCTACCTTGCAAGCACAAGGTCCTAAATTGAATCCTTAGTTCCAAAAAAAAAAAAGGTAAAGAAGAAAAAAAGATGATAGAACAATGGGAAATCCTATCACAAGTAATAGTAATGTAAATTTGTTATCTACTCAAAAGTAAAACTTTATAAATAACTAAGTAAATAAATAAACAAACTTTTAGGCAGATATGATGATACATTCTCTGTAATCCCAGATTTCAGAAAGCTCAGGTGGGAGAATTCAAGACCACTCTGGACTACATAATGAGACCCTGTGTTCAAAAACCAAAACTATATAAACAAAACTTTTCTCAGAAAGCTTCTCCACGTATGTTAACTCCTAGAGTACACATACAGCAATATTATCCAAAAGCTTGAAAGAAGGAAAAAGGAAACAAAAGCATACTATGTAAATATGATCACAAAGAAACCAAGAAAATAGTATTACATATCATTAGTATTACTTATGTCAAATAATATTTAACAGGATAAAGTGAACCATTTGCTACTAGTGAAAGTATCTGTAATTAAGATGTCATGAACATAAATTATGTAACATCAGCACATGTGAAATAAATTGCTTAAAATATGTAAGAGAAACTGAGAAAAATGGTGATCCATTATAGAATTAAATACAGAAGTCTGGAGAATCTTTATTAATAGCATTGACTTAAAACTGTTACCCTTTTCCATCTCCCTCCAAACCCTCTAACGTATCATCCAGCACCTTCTGACATAGCAAAACAAGGCCAAAAAGACCCAAGAAAATGTCAATAAATTTCCCAAAGCATATCAAACTGTATCAAATAGAAATGATTAATAAAGTATAAATATTAAAAAGAAAAAACTACCACTTTTATGACACAATTATAACTAGCTTCAATAAAAGGGAAGAAGATCAATACAATGCATTGAAAGTAAGGGTAGGGCCGGGGAGTTAGCTCAGTGGTTCTGGTTCCTGTCTTGCAAGCGCAAGGACCCGGGTTTGATCCCTGGTAACTGCATACTATACTGAGTGTGGAGACTCAACCCAGCAGCAACCAGTACCACATATCACAGTGCCAGGCGTGGTGGCTCACGCCTGTAATCCCAGCACTCGGGAGGCAGAGGCAGGAGGATTGCTGTGATGTGAGTTGGAGGCTGAGCTCAGGGCCAGCCTGAACCACAAAGCGAGACCCTGTCTCAAACAAACAAAACAAAACAAAAGAGAAAAGAAAGTAAGGGTAAAGAGAACATCTATTAACATACTCATAAATAATTCTTCAACCAAAAATGAAAGTCTGGTAACAGTTCTGTCGTGACTTGAAAGTAAGAACAAGGCAAATGTGTGCCACTGCCTGATGGAGTCTGCTAAACCCATATCCAGAAACGGAAAGAAGCAGTGAGGGTTTTATTAGTTAAACAGAAGAGAAGCACAGGAAGTTGAGTTGTGCGTTCAATCCAAGAATTCAGAAAGAGAACAATATGACCAATTTAAGAGAAGCACATAGAGGGGGATAACAAAAGTAATGGAGAATCAGGCCTGGGGATTTAGCTCAAGTGGTACTGAGTCTACCTTGGAAACACAAAGGCCCAAATTCAATCCCCCACACCGCAAAAAAAAAAGGAAAATGAGAAAAAATTTAACTCAAGAGTTTATTTTTTGGAAAAAGAGAACAGTAATAAAACAGGCAATGTCAGCTATATATTTTTTAAAGGAGAGATACAAACAAAATTAGGAACAGAATAACCTGGAGTTAGGCAAGCTAAAACTCCGAGAAGTTGTAAATAAATATCTCATATAGCTGGGGAAGCGTCAGGAATGTGGCAAAGCCGCACCTCCCTGGCAAGTACAAGGTCCTGAGTTCAATCCTCAGTACCAAGAAAAAAAAAAGACTAACAAAACAAATATCTCATATAACTTTTTCCAATACATTTTAAATCTCAACCAAATAGACATTTTAAAGAAAATATAAATGGTAAAAATTAACTCAAAATATCTAGGAAACAGAAGCCAACCAAAAACCATACAAGATTGACCAAGTTGTCAATCGTCTCCATTCAGGAGTAAAATCTAACTGATCTTCTGAGCAAACCTGTCCAGGTTAATGAAAGGGAATAATTCCAAAGAGACAGAAACTTTTCTAGGGTGAGAAGATACTGAACATCCCACCTCTTCTGAAGCATCCTAACGCTGCTAATGATATCAAACAACAAAATGCACAGGATGCGTGGAACGAAGTGACAAATGGACGCCACCATAACCAACAGGAGGACAGCAGCTCCCACAGCCAAGTACAGGCAGGAACATACTTCGCTCCCAAGTCTAAGTCCAAAGACCGTGTTCTTCCCAGGGAAAGTCACTGAGGGGTTAATCAGCAGCTGTCCTGATGAAGCAACAGACGAGTCTGAAGTCCTCTGATGATTTTTTAAGGATTTTTTATTCCTATAAATCCATTATAGTTCATGAATTTTACGAACTTTAGTTGTATATTAATTTCCTATCTTTCCTACATATTTACTTAAATCATTTATTTTATATACAAATACCAAGAGGTCTAATTTGTGTAATTTCATAGTTGGTTTGATACTACTACAACTGGGAGACATTTTGGATATTTCTGTCCAATTTTTGTCACCTTCCAGTACCTCATGGCAGCAACAGCTAATATTTGGGATTTATATTTGGGAAGGGGGCAGCACGGGGGACTGAGGAGCATGCTACGCATAAACTAGATCTCCCACCCTTTTTATTTTATTTTGAGACAATGTCTTATTAAGTTACCCAGATTGGCCTCCAACGTATAATCTTCCTGCCTCAGCCTCACAAGTAGCTGAGATTATACACCTAGGCTACCATACCCAACAATCTAGATTTTTTTCTTTTAAGTGGGACATGAAAGAAATAATTAACTGACAAATGACACTCATGGTTTTCCCAGGCTTGTCTAGAAGGTATTATTAAATAAGAACTACATTTTTATTTTATTTTTATTTTTTTTAGGTTTTTATTTTTTATTTTTTTTGAGACAGGGTCTCGCTTTGTGGTTCAGGCTGGCCCTGAGCTCGGCCTCAAACTCACATCACAGCAATCCTCCTGCCTCTGCCTCCCGAGTGCTGGGATTACAGGCGTGAGCCACCACGCCCGGCACTGTGGTATGTGGTGCTGGTTGCTGCTGGGCGTGAGTCTCCACGCCCAGTATGGTATGTGGTCACCGGGGATCGTACCCGGGTCCTTGTGCTTGCAAGACAGGCGCTGGAACCATTGAGCTAACTCCCCTGCCCAAGAACTACATTTTTTAAAATGAACTTCCTGTAACTGTTACAATGGTGTTTTTAAAAATCCGTGTGACAATTATGTGCAATGAAGTTTATTCCTACCTCTTAAAGCTTTGGGTCCACTCTGTTTTTCAACCAACACTGACCCTCCTGCATCCTACAGCTGCCTCCCCCTTCCCACTCACCCACTCCTGACCCAATTCTCCAGCTCCCTGGGCTGCTCCCACCCTGGATGTGAGGCTGCTGGGTCAGCCTCCCTGACTTCTCTCCCGAAGGCGAGCGCAAGACAGGGCCTCCCAGTGCCACGGAGTCTGCTGCTGAGTGAAGAAGCACCACTCCACCACACCCACCCCGCTTCTACCCCTGGAGCAACTCCATACGCCCCAATCTCCGAGAGAAAACAGGAACTGACGCTGAAGTTCACAGCCACATCCTGTGCCGAGCATTTCCCAGCAGGAAATGAGTCTCCACCTCCACCTACCAGCTGTCTGGAAACCAAGGAGGGTGGACGCTGAGTGCCTGGAAGGGGCGGTGGAAACGTTCACCGTGTAGTTGGTGCCTTGGTACAGGGGAAGGCACACTTCTGGGGTTCTGCTGTCTGTGGTCAAGTTGACAGTCTCCTCATGAACAGATTCCACAGGGTCTGACCGTTGTCCTTCTATGTTTATCTTCAGGAGAGGAAAGAAGACAGCCCATCACATTGATGGTCAGAACAATAAAGACTTTGCAGCACCACAGCCTAATTAGCCAACCAGCCCAAAGTTGTCTCACACCTGCACTGCTCAACCTAGAGGACAGGTAAGGCCCTCTTCCACCCCCCGGGTATCTGGTCAACCCAGTCACCAATAGCAATCAGCAGTGAATAAATAAAGCCTCTCTGGGAAGTGCTATTTGCCCACAGATGATCTTGAGTGAGTGGAGGCTGGCACAGCCAAAGGCCACCTATGCACCTGTCACCACATCAGCAGATGTTTTCAGACTTGCTCTGGGGAAGCGAATACAAGTGCTTGGAAACAGGTAATAACAATGACGCAAATACAAAAAGTCCTTCCTCCTCGTACACACATGAAGGCACCGTGTCACATGACTGTATGCTAAAACATGAGATGTAAAACAACACAATTCAGTATCTTGAAAATGCCATTCCCTTCTTAAAAAGGCAATGGGATTGGAAAGCAATGAGAGTGAGAGGCTCTCACAGAAGAAGCAAGTCTTTCCGACTCACAGTCCCACCAGTTTACGGCTTCTGTCCTAGCAGAAAAAGAGGAGATGACATTACTTACCACATATGTGATTCTGGAGTTTATTCTTCCAGAGATTACTTGCCACCTCAGACAGGAATTATTAAACACTGATATGTTACTAATTTCTGTCATTATTTCTAGAATTAAAAAAAAAAGAGTTGATTCACAAAATGCACTAATGGGCTTTGGACGAATCCTCCTGGAGACCCGTCTCTCTGTCCACCTACTCTCTCAGCCGGTCACCATTCATGCTGGGATTCAAATACCGAACTGAGCAACTCAAGGGACCCCAGGTAATCTACAACTTCCCTTCCTCATGGAGGAGGCTGGTGATGGGAAAGACCCCTGCTCAGGAAAGGCCTCCTATCTGTGGTGAGCCTCACGGGCCACTGGATGCCACTGGTGCTCCGCTCGTGTGTGATGGGAGGAGGCCCGACCCGTGTCCCGGGTGGAATTTCCCCTGCAACCACACAGGAGAAACTGTCTGCCTCCCTCACCTCAGCTGGGTGGTGAGGTATTTGTGCCAGTCATCACTGTTCGCAGGAGAAAAGGGCAGCTTGGGATGAACTACAACTCCCCACAAAGTCCCTGGATACTTTAGGGACATCGTGACTGAAGCTATGGGGTCCTGGCCTATTAGGAAGACAAGACTCCTTGAGGTTCTGTTTCTTTTAAATATTCTGCATGTATCCCTTCTCTGTGTGGGAAATGATGCTAAGACTTTGGTTTCCTGAGGCAACAGCTCCCGGTGGATCCACTCTATGAAGCATCTAGGAAGCCGTTCGAACAAGGAGGGAGGGGAGAGGATCTAGTTTTTTATTTCTTTAAAATCAAGTGTCTTAAAAATAAATAGAGGCCAGGGATTTAGCTCCGTGGTTCCAGCGCGTGTCTTGCAAGAGCAAAGACCCCAGTTTGATCCCCGGTAACCACATAACAATACTGGGCATGGAGACTCACGCCCAGCAGCAAACCAGTACCACATACCTCAGTGCTGGGCGTGGTGGCTCACACCTGTAAGCCCAGCACTCAGGAGGTAGAGGCAGGAGGATTTCTGTTATGTGAGTTGGAGGCTGAGCTCAGGGCCAGCCTGAACCACAAAGTTAGACCCTGTCTCAAAAAAACCTTAAAAAAACCAAACATTTGCCTTTCGCAGTCACATTGACTCTGAGGAAGAGTCACAAGCCACACAGTGCCAGGACCGTTGGATAAGGTGGAGGAGGACATCTCAGAATGTTTTTGTAAGCCTGGCTCTTCACTGGGTACCACTTTGCAGCAGCACGCTCTGTATGTTTTACGTTTTAAATGTGACTGTGCCTCGCCTTACTTCATAAAGACACATACAAAAGAGGACTTCTCAGACTGCTTCAGAAAGAGGCAACAATGATGGACTAAGTTTGAAATAAGCATTTAGTGGGAGATTAATGGCAATGTGTCTCATTATAATAATTGTTTAAATTTAAATATTCACTCTAAAGTTCCATCACCCCTGTGTTTCCCCCAAACAGTGACCCACACTTAATTCTGTCTTGTTAATGGGACAATCCTTCTACTCAGCGAGACCAACATAGTAAGGCACCCTTACACTGGCTGTCTGTCCTTTCCTTTTGCTGCTTCTCTTGGTCCCTACTCCTATACACTGAGATTTTCTTCCCTCGTATGTAATAACCATCCTGCCTTGGTCTCTGTCTTCTGGGAAGCCTAACGGAAGACTTTCATCAACTAGAGCATAATGGCTAATTCTCCATCTCAGAAAATGACCTCCTCAACTCAGTTCCTGCTCCTTCCTTCTAGTAAATCTCTTCACAGCCTCCAAGTGTTTTTGTTTTTTTTTTTTGGGGGGGGGAATACCATATACTTTTGGTACCCTTAAGTTAACTCTTTCCTCCCTCACTCAGAATGAGCGCCCAGTTTGGACTGACCTGCTCAGCTGATCTCTCTGCTGACTGAAGATTTTGCATATTTACTAAAACAGTGCACCACAGCATTACCTAGAATGGATACCCTACGTTACTCTTCTTGGGTAAATCTTGGACATGTATTAGTAAGAGAGCATATACGGACCCAGAGAGAGGAAAACACACAAATTCCTGCAGAGATACCAAAGGATCACCTACTAACTGAAGAATTCTGTGTCTCTACATCCACGGTTCTCCTCACACATAGGTAATTTTAAAAAAAATCAAAGAAAGAAAAACTGCAGTTGAGCACAAGCACAATCTGAGAGGTACAATGATCTTACCAGTTCACTTCCACAGGCAGCGTGAAGATGCTACTCCTCCAGCCTTTCATCAGCCTGAATAGGCCCCAACATCCCTGGCCCCTTCCTCTCTGGCCCTTCAAAGCCCCAGAGCTCTAGACGTCTGCTCACTCACACAGCCCTCTGACGCTAGTTCACCATATAGTCCAGAAGGAAAAGAGAGTATCTCACCCCTCATCTTCTACCTGGGTTGCCCATCAGGTGAATTTCCTTCTCACTCTGGGTCCTTTGTCCCCCAAACAGAGATGAAAGGGAAGTTTTTCCCTTTCTTGTTCTTCCTTTTTGCTCATTCACTATGACTAATGTAAGTGACATCTCAAAGATGCCATCTGCTTCCAGCCTGTGCCACACTCTCTGAACAGAGCTTACCAGTTCACCCAAATCCAATGAAAGGGACATCAGACATCTCATCCAAAGAACAGTTTAACAAAGTTTGGTGGCTTTTCTCCCCGACTGTCTACAAATCAGTCCAAAGGGAATCTTTACATACATGTCAAATAATAAAACCACCATATTGATATTAACTTCTAAGCAATAACTTAGAAAGACATGGCCTTGTTCCCAAAGTATTGATAACAATGGTCCTCTTTGGGACTATCTCCAGCGCACTTCACTCACCATTCACCACTACTGAATGACAACAAAGGCCAAGCACCTTGCCATGCCAGGGTCCAACTGTGACAATGATCAGAACATCATAAAGCCAGGGATGTAGCTCAGTGGTGCCACACCTGCCTGCCAAGCACAAGGCTCTGAGTTCAATCCCCAGTACCGCAAACAAAACAGAACAGAACAGAACATCAGACCTTCCCTCAAGAATCATGTTGGGCGTGTACCAAGCTAAAATCAAAGTGGATAAGAGACCTAAATATTAAAACAGACACTCTAAACCTGTTGCAAAACGGGTTAGGTAAAACTCTTGAAGACATTGGCTTAGGGACAGACTTCATGAACAAAACTTCTATAGCACAGGAATTGGCTGAAGAATTCAACAAATGGGACCTCATTCTTTTAAAAAGCTTCTGCACAGCAAAGGAAACCACCAACAGAGCAAAAAGGCAACCAACAATGTGGGAAAAAAATCTTTACCAGCTGTTCCTGAGATAAAGGGCTACTGTCTAGAATATATAAAGAGCTCAAAAAAATCAGCCCACCCAAATTTAAAGACCCAATTCAAAAATGGGCTTCTGAATTGAACAGATATTTTTCAGAGGAAGAAGTAAGAGCAGCTAAGAAGCATATGAAGAAATGCTCAACATCATTAGTCATTCGAGAGATGCAGATGAAAACAACACTGAGATTTCATCTCACTCCACACAGAATGGCTGCCTTTTCAGATTCAGCCAACAGCAAATGTTGGCGAGGCTGTGGAGAAGAAGGAAACCTTCTCCACTGTTGGTGGGACTGTAGACTCGTACAACCCCTGTGGAGATCAGTTTGGAGATTCCTCAAAAAGCTAGGATTGGAGGTCCCATTTGACCCAGCCATTGCTCTGCCAGGTATATACACAAAAGAATTAAAACACTCATATCACAGTGACATATATGCACCCATGTTTATAGCAGCCCAATTTGTGATTGCTCTGTCTTGGAAACAACCCAAGTGTCCATCAACTGGAGACTGGATAAAAAAGCTGTGGTTCTTGTACAGAATAGAGTATTACCCTGCCATAAAAAATGATAAGCTTGAATCATTTATACTTAAATGGACATACCTTGAGGATATCCTCATAAGTGAAATAAATAGGGCACAGATAGGTACATATCGCATCTTTTCTCTGGTATGAGAAAAAAAAGATGTAAATGAGTCCTAGAATTGTACGTTATATATTATCAAATAGAAAATGCTCAAAATAAAATAGGGTGAAGGGGGAAAAATAATGATATTATAACAAAAAAGAAAGGAAACAAATTTTATGTATATAGGGGGTGGGGGTGGTAGGGTGGGTAGGGCTATGGGAAAAAATGAGAATTAAATTGTGTCTTATACTGGTACAAACCCGCATTATGGAGTGCAATCATGATGTGTATATGTAATGCAGCAATAAAATTTTTGATTTAAAAAAAAAAAAAGATTTGAGGACCAGGGGTTTAGCTCAGTGGTTCCAGCGCCTGTCTTGCAAGCGCAAGGACCCGGGTTCGATCCCCAGTAACCACAAACCTATACTGGGCATGGAGACTCATGCCCAGCAGCAATCAGTACCACATTCCACAGTGCCAGGGCGTGGTGGCTCACGCCTGTAATCCCAGCACTCGGGAGGCAGAGGCAGGAGGATTGCTGTGATGTGAGTTTGAGGCTGAGCTCAGGGCCATCCTGAACTACAAAAGTGAGACCCTGTCTCAAAAAAAAAAAAAAAAGATTTGAATTTTTAAAAAACTAAAGAAACCTATAGTCGGGCCGGTGATTTAGCTCAATGGTTCCGGTGCCTGTCTTGCAAGCGCAAGGACCCAGGTTCGATCCCTGGTCACCACATACCTATACTGGGTGTGGAGACTCACGCCCAGCAGCAACCAGTACCACATACC
>PVIR01041085.1:0-12795 GCA_004026965.1 Petromus typicus
AACAGCTGGTAAAGATTTTTTCCCACATTGTTGGTTGCCTGTTTGCACTGTTGGTGGTTTCCTTTGCTGTGCAGAAGCTTTTTAAAAGAATGAGGTCCCCTTTGTTGATTTCCTCAGCCATTTCCTGTGCTATAGAAGTTTTGTTCATGAAGTCTTTCCCTAAGCCAATGTCTTCAAGAGTTTTACCTAACCTGTTTTGCAGTAGGTTTAGAGTGTCTGTTTTAATATTTAGGTCTCTTATCCACTTTATAAAATATTATCTTGAACACAAATTACACCCAGGGTAAAAGAGTATGGGACACAGGAGGAACCATATCTGATAAAAGTTTTTGGTAATCTCTTAATTGACAAATAGTTATTCAATAATTTTTATATTTTTAAATTGCCTATAGTTTACATGTATTATTTTAAGACTTACTAGGAAAATAAATGTATTATTTAAAATAAGAATGGACAAAAAATAATGTTCTATATATATGAAGTTCATTCTGTTCTGAGCTTTTAAGAATTTAATAGTAAACAAGAATCCTAAAGGGATATTTAGGTAAGAAGGAGAGTAACTTAATTTTGAACATTTTAGATGTTTACACAAGTATCCAACATTGGTATTAAACACTTCAAAAGAATAAGTGGAAGGCTAAATGCCAAGCTACAATGTTCCACCACTGGTATACCATACTAGAGTCTGCTATTTTAATGGATGTAGGGCCTCAATGTTACATATTTATTTTTTCAAATAAAATGGTAGAGTTCTTTCTTCCCACTATCATCAATACTTGCTTTATTGTAGTTCAAATGGACTAAATATTCTGTAAGATCTTTTATGCCCATCAGAATTAGATGGTGACCATTCTCTACTTTAGTTACATAATAATAAGAATGAAAGACTTGAAATTAAGGAGGACATTGAGAGCAAATTATAGCAAGTATTTCTCTACTCAGCATATAATCAAGCTGTAGAATTTAGATCTGCATTTAAAGAAAAAATTTGCTTTAAAAGAAGCTAGATGATGATGGTATGAATATTAATACATTTGCAGCTTAGCAATATAATGGCAAACTGAAATTATGCTTCAATGCATATGCTGACAGATTACATGAAACACGAAGTTCTCTCAACTACTGCCCAGTGACTATGGTAGTTTGCACTGGTTATGGTTACTTTTTTTGTAATCACCAAATAATGCCCAGATGAGTTAACATTGCTAGTTAGTTTAGCAAACATATGTTCCATGTAAAGTACTTTGATTATTTACTATTCCATTTCAATATTGCTTTCAGTTACCTCCCAGTGATATTTTAGAAAAGGCTTACATACAAACAACATACACTTCTTTTGTTATCAGCAGACAGTTCATAACTATAATCAAAATAGAAATGAAAACAAACTGCCACCAATGTCTTAGTACCTAAACCCAAACATTGTTAAAATTCAGGTATATTTCATCACAGTCTTTTTCACTGAAGTTTCCATATAATAGCAATCATACAATTTTACCTTTTCTTTTGCTTAATGCTATTATACATTTTATCCAGTAAATGATGTATGCAATCTGTACCATTTAAGATCAATACATAGTAGTCCTACTGGCTACATTACAGTTAACATATTAATTTATGGTAGAATATTTCAATTGTTCTTTTTGTTTTTACCATAAATAACATCACTATTAACATTCTCTGTACATAAAGTCTCTGCACTTAAAATGTTTATTCTTAGGATGGAGCTTATAAGTGGAATTTTTTAGTCAAATAATCTAGACATAAATATATAATCAAATTCATTTTAAATACTGAGTTAGCATGTCTACTATAAGTGAGGTCTGAGTCACCTTTACACCAAATGTTGGAGAATTCTGAGTATGCTCTTTTTCTGTTGTTGTTGTTGTTGAGTGTTTTGAGACAGGGTCTTAATTTGTAGTTCAAGCTGGTCCTGAACTGAGCAATCCTCCTGCCTCTGCCTCCCAGGTATGGAGATTACAGGGATAAGCCACCATGCCTGGCACTGTGATATGTGGTACTGACTGCTGTGGATGTGAGTCACCACACTCAGTATTGTTGTATGTGGTTACTAGGGATTGAACCCAGCACCTTGTGCTTGCAATGCAGGCACCAGAATCAATGAGCTAAATCCCCAGGAATGAGTATACTCTTTTAATAATACATCTGAAAATTTGATAGAAAGACACAATATTCAATAATTTTAATTTGCCTTTTATTGATAAATAGTATACCTGAATTACTTTGTTTTAATCATATGAGTATTCTTAATAACTAATATAATATTGTGTAAAATAAAAAGTTCTTTGTTGGATAAATGCATTAATGAAAAACTATTTTAGTGTCATTTTATAGATTTTTATCAGTTAATAAGTTATCTCTTGTTTGTCACAGTACCAAAAATACTATACTTTTTCCCACTTTGCCATTTCCTGTTGACATTCCTGACACAAAGAATTTTAAATTTTATAGGTGAATAGTTACATGCTACTCTTGACTCTTTTGGCTTAATTATATTTGAGTTTTTTTCTACTTTCCAGTAGGTTTTTGATGTCTTGACTTGTCTACATTAATTCATATGAATATTATTTTAGTGGCATTTAAAAAAAACTAATTTCCTAAACTAATGTAGATGATGCTCTTTGAAATGTAATTAACTTTTGAAAGTGAGTGTGAAAATCAAATATGTGAAAGCAGAATTATCAGTTTTGAAACTTTTGCTTTCCCTTAATCTAGGACACTAGAAGACAGGTAAGAACCTTCACAGGTATGTAAGTAAGGCTGACCCAGAGTCATCTGCTGAGAAGCAGCTGGGAAAAAGAGGAATCTGACCAGACATTCTTTACTCTGAATTTTGGGTTCGGTAAAAGTTTTTGTCACACATTTTCTGTCATCTTCTCCAATTCCACATGAAAATGGATTTGTTATAATGACAAACACGAAAATGAAAAAAAAATCCAAACCTGTATGAGATTATCATAGACCAGTGAATTTAGAAAATGATAAGTATAATATGGTATATTGCTTGTGTAATATTTAAAATTACTCTAAAATTTAGGAGTGCAAAAGGTATACTGTTATCACTATATGGCTTTTAAAATAATATATTAAGTCCACAATCAAAATTTTCACCAAGCTTTAATAACTATAATATGTGCCAAGAATTCATAAGACAGAGAATTTCTCTTAGCTTGAAGTCTACATAATCAATACCATACAGACAGTTCTGTTAGTGAATAAATGATGAAGCTCTATTTGAAAAGATGAAGAGTCAACAGAAATATTCAACAAAATACATAGTTATATTTTATAAATGTTTAAAAAAAGATAATATGGGTTAGGTATCAAATAGATGTAACTATTGGAATAGCATTTTGCAGAAACTTTAGAGCTGAGATTTTATTACACTTCTCTACTTTGAGTTAGTCTTGGTGAAAACATAGAACAAAGCAAATACAAACCCTTATCTAATGTAGTCTGGATAACAATTCTCATTACTCTATTAAATGATGCTTATTCTAAATAATGTTACAGAAACACTCTTGTAAGTAGTTAAGGATAGACTTATAGAAATGTATCTAATTATGGATATTTAGAAACTGCATTTGCAAGAATTCATGGGAGAATGATTAGAGAAATATGACATTTCTGCACAATCACATGAAAAAGAATAAAATCCATCAGTACACATTAATGTGGTAAATGTCTATAGTGTCTCATGATCTCACTTTTGCTGAACATCCAGTAAAATACTTGCACAATGGGGGAGCATACATATAGAATAATAAATTATGTTAAGTACATGTTAACATTTAACAATAGTCAGACCTTATACATCAGAATAAGGTGATGAGAAGAGAGATAATTGCACACTTTGATAATATTTGAATTTTTACTCAATATAACCTATTATCACAATTTAAAAATAAGTGTGTGTATATACATACATATTTAATAAAAGGAACATGTACATATATACATTGTGTATTTTATTAGTGTATCTTTTTAAGAAGCTTGAGATATTTTAATATCATGTGTTATGATTTCTTATGAGTCTAAGGATCATCAATGTGACCTGATCACCAACTGAAATGGATGACTTTTTCACTGAAGAGGCAATAGCGCTGCTTCACTACTACTCATAACTGTATTCAGTCTCTCAGTGGCAGGTGAAGATTAATTTTGTGCAGTTTCCATTGCAAGTATGCTCCTCACAAAAACTACACCATCTTTTAAGTGCTCAGAATGAAAATCTTATGCCATTGACTTTGCAGATTTATTTCTGAAACATGCTTCCTGTTGTATTAAACAAATACAAATACTGGTTAAGCAAGTTGTAAAATAACTCTAAAAAGAAGTTCTGTGGGTAAGGAAAATGTCTAAGGTGTTTAAAGTTGTCTATAATGTTACTACTTGGAGTATACTTTTAAGAATTACTATCAACTATCCTGTGTTGAGTAAAAATTTAAAAAGATAATAGATTCTGGGAGTTATAAGGGGCTCAAAATATAATTCTTTCCTATCTCAAGTTTGAAAAAAAGGGAAGAAAAAACAAAGCAAAATATTTCATATAATTCAGATACAGCATATTCTGGAGAACATGTGTTATATTTGCAGCCAATGGTTTTCCAATATTGAACCTTGGAATTAGCACAATTTAATATCATTAAAGACACTCTGAGACACCATAAGCTTTCTCTCACAGACTATTACTACTATAAAAGTTAGAGCATAGAGGAGCTGAACTGAACACATCTGTCTGAGACAGGCAAAACTCCAAAATGATAGGGAAGAGGAGGGGTCTAGTCCCGAAACTACCAAGTTTACTCTCCCAAACTGGGTCACTCCTCTACACTTTAGGGATAAGAAAGTGAGGACTGGGGCAAAACCAGGAGGGTTAAACAAATAAAGCCTTTTCTACAATGAAAGAAAAAAAAAATCAGTAGTGAAAAGAATTTCCTTCTACAGTGAGGCTATCCCACTAGTTAGAAAATAACTTTGAAAGTGTATGAAGAATTTATGTTTTGTAGCAAAAATTCATTCAATTTATATGTCTACTAAATCACTAGAACTGATATTTATTGGACACCTTATGCTTTGGATTGTGCTACACGCAGATACTGAAAGAAAGATGACAAAAAGTAGAGTGAATTCCACTCTAGTGAGAGAGATGGACTCCCACAAATATCATTGATTGTGGCTAACAAATTATAATTATAAACAAGTTCTCTGTGAACACAGAAAACCAAAGAGTAAAAGAAAACTTTCAAAGTTACATCCACCAATTCCTGTTTATTCCATACCTATTGTATGCCAATATTTACCAAAGAACTAAATAATGACTGGGTAGAAATAATGGATACAGAGAAGTGCAGAGCCAAAACTTTTTAAGTAAGAGTAACAAGATGTAGTGATGGATTGGAGTAGGATAAAATGGTGAGATCTGTAAACACGTTGAAAAAGTTTACCACATTTGGACTTAAGAAATATCTAGAAAAAAATGACAGGCTAGCTCTTGAAGACTGAACTGGATTTTAGCTAGAGGGAAAGAAAGAGTGAAGGACACTCTGACACAGTAGTGAAATAGTGTGTGCAGTAAAATGCAGGAAGATAATGGCTAGGCATAGATTATGAAGGTCTCTCAACTATCAATAAAAGTTTTTGGATTTGCTTATCTGTTTGTTTAATGAAGGCAGCATCACTATATATTTATTTCTCAGCTTACATTAGCCTTCTGAGCTTAAGCTTCCAAACTAACCCTGAAGTTCGTTACTCAATAGTTTGAGTGAAGAGGAGCATTTCAGCCCGGGAGTTCAAAACCAGGGAGTCCTATATCAAACATAACAATGTTCAAACAAAAAGAAAGAAGAAAATAAAAAGAAATATTTTTAAAAAGAAAGAGGGATTCAGAATAATGATTTGGAAATGGTCTACAGATGACAACTATAAATCACTGAACCAAGTAAGATACCAAAAGGAAAGTATAAAGTTAAAGTCATGCCAACGATTACCTTTAGGGAAGCTTCTACATTGAAAGAACAGGCAGAAGGACAAATAATGAAGCTCAAAAGACATGAAATCCCCATAGATATATGACATAAAACTATAAGTAGTAATAATTATAGAGAATTGGCTGTATACCCAGCACTGTTCTAAGGAGTTTAATAGAGTGAAAAAATTATTTTGTATTATAATCATGTGAGGTACACACTGCTATTAACCTCCTTTTCTACATGTGGAGATTGATGCACAGGTAAGGTAAATTGCTTGTCCTAGGTCATTACTAAGTAATGGAATGAGATTCAACCAGTAGGCTTTACTGCCGGTAAAAACTAAGATCTTTATCACTTCCATCCCCCTTACACAATATTTCTAAAAAACTAGTTCGGTTATAATTAATTACATAATCCTCCTAGAGGCTTCTGAGGAACTAATCTGCTAAAGTATGAATCATAGAAACATCCTTCATGTCAGTTACTTTAATGTGCTCCATCTTTTTCACAACAGAATCTTTTAAATAAATCAACAATTTATTTATAAATAAGTAAATATTACTTAAAGGAGGGACCATTAAGACAACTGTGAATATAAAGTACGGAAACTGGTTCTCTACGTTAAATGATAACATCTAGGTAAGAGTCCAACAAATAAAAAGAATATAGGTCTATTTTTTAAAACACTGACTATAATCATTTTAAAAGCATTTTACATTATATGTGTCTGTCTATCCATCAATCTTTCCTTATGAACAGTTCCACTGTTTCACTTTTGAAATTTCAGTTACCTACAGTCTGTTACTCCAGGTCAACTGTAGGCTGAACATGTTAAATGGAAAAGTCTAGAAATAAATAGTTCTTAAATTTTAAATAACTTTTATTACAGTATATTGTTTTCTTGTGTTACTGTTGTTACTCTTATTGTGCGTAACTGATAAATTAATCTTTATCACAGGTATGTATGTTGTCTTGGTTAGTTTTCTCTCCTTGCTGAGACAAGACACCTGATACCCAAAACTAAAGGGAAAAAGGTTTATCTGCTTTCCATTTCCTAGACGTTTCAGCACATAATCACCTGGTTCCAAGGCAGAGTGCTAGAGGAGCAATAGTTCTTGGTGGTAGCAGGAGCAGCAAAAAAGCAACAAGAGAGAAGGCAGGTGGGTGGTCACAAGGAGAAAAAGTTCATGGCAGCCAGAAGGTAGCAAAAGCAACAAGGGGACCTAAATGATATTCTTCTGCTCCTGACATCTTATTCAAACTCCTGGAATTAGGGTGATACCAAACCAGTTAGTCATGTATAGTGTTTAGTAATCACATGGTTTTAATCCCAGCATCACACTTTCCAGATTGAACATCTTCAAAAGACACTGCATGAGGCTTTGGGGGACATCTAGGTACCAGCCACAACTAATGTATACGGAAAAACATCGTATATACAAGTCAGTACTATCTGTAGTTTCAGGCATCCATTGGGGGCCTTGCATTGTTTCCCCACAGAAATGAGTGGACTACTGAACATTTATTTTCCATGTTCATGAAACATTAATCAGGAAACTAAGTATATATATTAAAGAATTTAAAGTGAAAATTGATAAATATTTTCATCTTATTCATAGCTAAAAAATAAACAATGAATGGATCAAGTATATGGACTGATGTTTCTACCGAAATTTTTTCTGTCATTATTTGTGAAGTAAAAAACACTTCAACAGACTTTGTGTGTTTAATTTTAACTCAGGGAAAACTTTTATGACTGAGTGATAAACCTACAAAACTCGAGTTCATATTGGAAGCCCTCACACTATGAAGTATAATGATACCAGTGTGCATTACCATTTTTAAAAGTGTAAAGAAATCAATGAGCAGATTGCCATTACAGAAACTCATTCTGCATTATACACATCACTCAAGAGATTGATATTTTATGCTTATAAAACTTAACATAAAATTAAATTGCAAATATTTCCTCACTATCTACTAAAATTACAGCCTAAGGCAATACATTGCTAATATGAAACATTTGTTCAGCTCTATTGGACATTTTTCCTATATGATTTATGTGAAAGAAGGCTTCATTTACTTCTTTGTAGATTCAGTAATGAGGTTTCTTCTTTTTTATTAAGTCTGGGAAGGGTAGGAATTTCTTTAAAACTTGGAATTCAAAAAATGTAACCCTGAATTCTCAATCAAGAATAGTCAGCTTTAAAAACCTGAGGTATTTTCTCCCTATGTTTATGATATGTCACTTCAACCATCTGCCATTATTTCATCATCAAAATTCCTAAAAAGCATCAAAATATCTCATACAGGAAACATATTTCTGTTCTTTAGGAACCAAACCAGAGTGACACTTTCCAGTAAAATAGATGGTGACTTTCCTCCCTAGAACCTGGGAAGTGGAAACATAATTTCAGCTGTTTCTCCCTCCAAAACTAGGAATAATGGATAATAATATAATGATAGGTAACTTAGTTATCATCATACAGGTAACAACCCAAAGGATATAAGAAAAGATAAAACTGCTTTCACCATCATCAATCAAAGCCCCATGAATTTACCTGTAAAATTTGCTAGCTACTGAAGGCTTTGCTTAGCTACAAGTTTTAGAATATACAAAGAAAAAACAATGTCTTTATTTGGAAATTTTAAAAACATATATGCACTTATCTCCATGGTGAAATCTTTTTACCTTTACAAATCACCATCATTAATATTAAATTAAAATAGACAACTCTCACCTTAAGCATTCAGCATCATTTTGAGGCTTTTCATTGATTTTTATTTTTTCTGTCTCTAGATATTTGGTAGTACAAATGGCTTCTCTCTCTTCATCCTTAAGAACTGAAGAAAATTCTCATGTTTTAAAGGTTTTAATGGTTATCTTTATTCACTTATCTTAAAAATATTTTTGATGCTGCATATTAAACATATATAGTGATTATTATTTCTAATATAATACCATAATTATGAGAATGAAATGTATCTTCACAAAATTTGTGACAATAGGAATAGCACCTTTAACACTGATGTAATTAGTCTTGTACCTATTTATTGTTTATTTCAATATTGGCACTATATTCAAACAGGTTAATACATTTTTATAAGATTATTAAACCTTATCACTTGTTAGTAAATGTACCTGTTTGTTAGTAAAATAAACTTAGTCATGAAAGTAATACCTTTAAGTTTTCTTTGGACAGTAAGCAATTCTTGTATCAATTCACTCTTTTGTTTTTGAAGTTCATTTAATTGGCCATTATCATGTTCCAGGAACTTTATTTCTACAAATAATTATAACATCAAAAAATTACTAAGGAATAAATTTAATCAAATATAAAATACCTATTAAGATAATGTAAATCATTTATGAAACCAAAGGATCATAACTAAGCAAAGATAATTTCATGTTTATGAGTCAAAACTAGTATTAAAAAACTAATACTCAATCCAATATACATAATTTAATGCAATTCTCCATCAAAATTTCAATGACACTTTTCACAGAAATTGAAAAGTAACTATTGAATTGTTGATTAAATAGCGTACAAAATTCAGCAGGCGTTCGTATCACAAATTTCTCTATCTACTAACTTTATTTTGGGACATTCATCACTGTAAAAGAAACTATTGCTGTTAGCTATCAGTGTTAGTTTTCTCCAGGTCCACAGCTTTAGGTAACTATAAATCTACATTCCTTATGGATTTGCTGGTTCTGAGCATTTTATAAAAATAGAATCATATATTACATGGCCTTTCACTTTTGCCCTCTTTTACTCAGGATGACTTCAAGGACCATTCTTGTAGCATATATCAGTGTTTTATTCCACATTACACATTAATAAAATTCCATTTTATATTTGTACTGTATTTTGTATTTGCATTCATTAAATTGTATTTTGGGCTACTCCCATTATATTTATCATGAATAATACTTCCATGAACATGCATGTATAAATTCTCATGTACATTTTTGTTTTCAATTCTCTTAAATGCCTAGGAGTTAAATTGCTAAGACATAAGATAACTCTAGGTTTATTTGTCTTTGGTTTTGGCTTATGGTACTGGGCAGTGCAACGTAATACATCCTCAACCCTTTTTAATTTTGGAGAGAGATTGTTGTCCAGGGTTGGCTTGAGACTAACTATCCTCTTGCCTCACAATGCTAGGATGACAAGCAAGAATTCTGAGAAACAAATTATATACTAAAGCAGTTTTATAATTTTGTATTCCTACTTGTAACTCATGACATTTCCAATCTCTTTGTAGCCTCATCATACTATTACTGTCCACTTTTATGATCACTGAATCATTGTGGTTTTGATTTGCATTTCTCTGATTACTAAAGATGTTTAGCATTTTTTTCACGTAGCCAGTTGTCTATCTTTTTTGAATAAATGTCTATAAAAATCCTTAGTTCATATTTAAGGTGGGGTGTCATTTTATTGCTATTGTTGCAAGATTTGCCTTCCGGAGCTGAGTGCCTTATCAGATAACTACTTTAAAAATATTTTATTCCATTTTTGTTATTGTCTTCACTTTCTGGATAGTAACTCTTAAACACAAGAACTCTTACTTTTCAATGAACTCCAATTTACCTAAGTGACTGCTTGTGCATATCCAAAAAAGTCACTAACACGTTACAAAGACTACCTTTTTTCTTAAGAGATTTATATCCCTTCCATTTCTAGCACCACAAAAATACTTATACTCTCGCTCTAAGATCATTAATTTTTGTGTATCATGTGAAAGGCATCAGTGGAGAGGTTTATGATTCATTTTGACTTAACTTTTGTGTATGTTGTATTCACATGCATTCTTTTGACTATGAGTATCTAGTTATTCCAGCACTGTTAGTTTAAAAGATTATTTTTTTATTTAATTATCTTTGCATCATTGTCAAAAATCAACTGACCATGGATGATGAGTTTATTTGTGCACTCATATTCCATTGATCTTGCTTATTTATACGCTTGTACTAGCCTATCTTCATTACTATAGTTGTGTGTTAAATTTCAAATTAGGAAATGTGAATTCACCAAGTCAAGTTTTTCATGGTTATTTTGGGTGTTCTGGATACTTTGTGTTTCCTAGTGAATTTTAGGGTCAATTTGCCAAGTTTAACAAATGTCTACCTGAGATTTTGATGGAGGATACATTGGATCTTTATATAATACTCTGGAGTACTGCCATATTAATATTGTTTTCAATCTCAAATAGGTCTTTCATGTTATTTCTTTTTTATTTCCTTCAATGTTTCTTATAAGTTTTGGTTACATGCTTTGCAATATTATTAAGGGTATTACTAAGTATTTTAGTTTTAGTGTTACTATATATAGAATTTTTTTAAAAAACTTCCTTACAGATTGTCAATAACATGCAGAAATAGAACTGATTTTTTTTATCTTATATACTGCACCTTTGCTGATTTAGCTCTAATATTTTTCATTAGATCCTTTGGATAATCTCAGTATGACCTCATATTACCTTTGAGAAGATAGTTTTCTGCTTTTCCAATCTGAATGTCTTTGGGTATCTATTCTTGCTTCCTTGCCCTGGCTAATCTGCAGCAGTGTTGATTAGGGGCCGTCAGAGTATTTTTTTTTTTCCAGATATTAGGTGAGATACTGTCATTCTTGCACCATTAAGAATGACATGAGTTTTTCACAAATGTCATAATGGGTTTAGAAAAATTCCTTGTTTTATCAATATTGTCAAATATTTTTCTGTGCCTTTATTTTTTTGTCTTCCACATAGCTCCTTTCCAGATCCTCTTCCCCATCTCTACAACACCTCTTTCCCTGCTGTGTTCATGTCTTTGAACATACTTAATAAAATAAATTTTAAATAAAACAATTTTAAATTTTTTGTCTCCTAATTGCAACATCTGTCACCTGTGGGTGTATTTTTATTGATTATATTTCCTCCTTGCTCTAAGTTGTAATTTCTTGTTTCTTCACATTTTTAGTGATTTCTGACTGGATACAAGCTATTGAGTTTGTTGAATGTTTCAGTTTGCTGTCTTTCTCTAACTGATGTTGATGCTTGTTTTAGTAGACCACCTGTGGATCAGGGCCAAATTCGCTTAGAATATTTGTATAAAATGATTATATAAAAGCATTCAATCTAAGGAAAATTTAATCCTACTAGATTCTTCTGTGGTATTATGACAAGATACAACAAAATATCTCCCAGTTCCTTGTAAGCTATTAACATTTCTCACTTTATTGTTCCCTAGTGGTTTTTCTTTATTTAGCATACTGGAGTTTCTCCACATGAGCACAAGTTTACACAGAGAAAAAGACTCAAGGAGATCTCCATGTACAATTTTCTTTTTTGTGAACCTATCTTCTTAAGTATATATATATTTTTTTGAAAATTCAGGCTGACTTGGTCTTTCTGATCTCCAGTCTTCATCTTCTGCTCAGACCTGCTATGAACTGTTGAAGTTTCTCCTCCCAATAATACTGACTAAAAATTATAGCTGGGTAGAAAGCTGGGACAATCACAGGGTTTACCTAATTTGTTTCCTCTCTCTCAAGTCACAGTTCTGTAACTTCATTGTCCTGAATACCTAAAAATAATTTGTCATGTCATTTCCTCCAGTCTTCCACTTGTTTGTGGAAAGAAAATTCCATAAATTTATTCCTTCATAAACATGTTAGCTACATAATATTCAATTTAAACTTTTACCCCGCTCTTCCACATAATATCACAAGCTCCCTGAGATAAGAAGTATGCTCATTTAAGCACTCAATTTTTAAAACAACTGGGATAGTACATACACAACACATAATAAGTA
>PVIR01041086.1:0-12972 GCA_004026965.1 Petromus typicus
GCGCTTGCAAGACAGGCGCCGGAACCACTGAGCTAACTCCCCGGCCCTTAAAGAAAACTATTATACTGTTTACATGTAATTAAGGATATTATAGGGCCAGGGATTTAGCTCAGTGGTTTAGGTGCCTGCCTTGCAAGTGCAAGGTCCCTAGTTGAATCCCCAATAACCATATACAATACTGGACATAGTGACTCATGCCCAGCAGCAGTCAGTACACACACCAGAGTGCCAGGCGTGGTGGCTCACGCCTGTAATCCCAGCACTCGGGAAGCAGAAGCTGGAGGATTGCTGAGTTTGAGGCTGAGCTCGGGACCAGCCGGAACTACAAAGTGAAATCCTGTCTCAAAAAAAGAGAATAATCAAAAGACAGCCTGAGTGAAAAAAGGAAAAGGGATTTGAACAGACATTTCTCCAGAGAAGACATGAAATACTCAAAAAGCACATGAAAAGATGGTCAGCATCATTAGTCCTTTGGAAAATGCAAATGAACCGCACAATGAGACACTACTTCACTCCCACTAGGCTGGCTGGAAGCCAAGGGCAGACAATAGCAAGTACAGAAGGCAAGTACTGAAGGACGGAGAACTGGAACCCTCCATCACTGCTGGTGGCCATGAGCGGATCTGGGCATGATGGCACACGCATATATTCTCAGCTCTTCTAGAGGATGAGACAGGAAGATCAAAAGTTCAAGGCCAACCAGAACAACTTGGTATGATCCTGTCTCAAAAAAATGGGCTGCAGATGTAGCTCAGTGACAGAATGTCTCCTAGCACGTGCAAACTCTTGGCTTCAGTCCAAGTACTGAAAAACAACAAGCCGTGCACTCATCATTGGAAAACAAGCTGTCAGGTTTTCAAAATGCTAAACATAATGTTACTGTGGGACTTAGCAATTTCACTCTAAAGTATATGCCCAAGATAAATGAAAACATATGCCCACAGAAAAGCTTGTACGTGAATGTTCATAGCAGCATTACTACTAAGGGACCAAAAGTGAACAAGTCAAAATGCCCATTGAACGGTGACTAGATGGCATATTATTCAGCAATCAAAAGATAGGAAGTATATACAGATAAACATTATAACGTGGAACAGACTTGAAAACCTCATACTAAGTGAAATAAGGCAAATGCAAAAGGCTGCATGTTGTATGATTCCATATATATATGAAATATCCCAGAATGGACCAGCCATACAGACAGAAAGTGGCCTAGCAGTCGCCTAGGGCTGGTGTTGGGAGCAAATGGGAAGTGACTGCTAAACGATGCAGGATTTCTCGGAAAAGGTGCTTAAATATTCTAAAAGATTCTAAAATTAAATATTCTGAAGTGGATGATGTTTGTACAAGTTACATATACTGAAAATGAACCATATAACTCGAAATGGATCAGTTGGACAGTATGTGAATTATAGCTCGACAGACCTGTTTTTAAGAACAGAATGATGAATTTAAAAGAAAAAAGAATTTATTTTGTCTCCCAAACCCATCCCATTTCCTCTTACCTCACTCTTCCCTTCCCTACAGTATCTGTACACCATTTTAAAGTACCTTTGTTCAACAGAGAAATTCAGTACGATCCTTTCACCTTCCTTTTGAAATCTGTAACAACTTAGAGCCTGCATTAAGTACATTTCACTTAAATCAAACTGTATATATTAAATACCAAAGTTCTTACCTAAATTGGTCTGAGATGAATACAATTTCTAATGGGAAAGATATAAAAATACAATTTCGATTCACATATATTCTTTATTTTTTGCATTTATATCTTTAGTAACTTTAATATCATTCATTTATGTCTTTAATAACTTAAATAAGTATATGTTAAAGTAAACTGAGCATAATCTTGTAACACCAGGATAGTGAATGACAATTGTATCCACTAGTAGAGTGTATTATGGAAATAAAATTTTCTTTTTGAAACCTTCAGCTAAGCAAATTTCTATTTTAAAAGTCCTGTTCTCTGTAAGGAAACAAATTTTATATATATGGGGGGGTGGTAGGGTGGGTGGGGCTATGGGAAAAAATGAGAATTAAGTTGTGTCTTATACTGGTACAAATCCCCATTATGGAGTGCAATCATGATGTGTATATTTAATGTACCAATAAAGATAATTTAAAAATCTCAAAAAAAAAAAAAAGTCCTGTTCTCCAGCTCGTAGGATAGCTCAGTGGTTTAACACTTGCTTAGCATGCACAAGGCCCTGGGTTCAGTCTATGTAGAGCATACACACACACACACACACACACACACACACACACACACACACAGAGTCCCACTCTTACTTCTATGCTTGCTTAATCTGGCCATTAATCAGTTATCAATATTTCTTTAGATAGACATATTAAATTTGTTATTTATGTATTTATTCTTCTTTGTTGCTGTTGTAAATAGGTTTCCTATTATGTTCTTTAATTGCTGTTCGTGTACCTCAAAACTATTTGATTTTTTCATGTTTGTGTTATATTCTGCTACCTCTGGATTGTTTTACTGCTTGAGCTTTATCATTGATATGTTAGGGTTTTCTAGGTGTCTCATCTGTAGATGGGGTAGTGCTTTTTTTTTTTGTGACTAATTCACTTATCTAATTGCACTAGTTAATAACCAGTATAATACTAACTAGAAGTGGAGACAGACAAGGCATCCTTATGTTATGATTTAGATCTAAAGTATCGCCCCAAAGTCTCATGTGTGTGGAAGGTGATTAGAACATGGGGACACTATACTCAGCAACAGAGTTATCCATGCAGGAGTTCGTGACCGAATCTGCTATTAAGAGGGGAGGCCTGGTTGGATCACGAGAAGGGGTGGGTGTTCTCATCCCCAGCTCCTCCCCTTGCTCTCTGCTTCCTGGCTGGCATGGGTTGAGCATCCTTTCCTCTGCCAGGCCCCTCTGCCACCCCGTTTCTGTCCACGAGCCAGTCGACCAGGGACTGAAACTATGAGCCAAAATAAACTTCCCTTCCTTCAAGTTGTGAGTGTTGGGTAGCTTGCATATTTTGTTTTCAATCTTACCAGAAATAACAATAACATTCTCCTTTAAGTAAGATGTAGGCTTTAGGTTTTTGTAAAGCACATAGATTTCATTGTGCCAGGAAAGTGTCCCTCTATTCCTATATACTTCAGTGATTTATATTAAGAATACATGTTATAATCTTTCTTTTTTTAAGCAATTATGGAGATAATCATATTTTTTTCATATAAATGTTAAAATAGTATTTTATGTTCATAGATTTTTCTAATAGTGAGCCAACCTTGCATTTTGGAATAAATACCACTTAGTCATGGCTTATGGTTTCTTCACTGAGGTGTTCAATTTTGTTTCCTAGGGCCGGGGATATACCTCAGTGGTGTTGTGCCTGCCTGGCAAGCACAAAGTCCCGAGTTTGATCCCTGGTACCTCAAAAAAATAAAAAACCCATAGCAATTTTGTTTCCTAATATATAATTATTTTATAAGGTATACATTTTAAATGAAAGTATGATCATACTGTACATACCATTTATAATATACCCAATAATATATCCTGAATCTTTTTGTTGATAAGTACCTTTTTTATAATTATTTATGTGTGTTGGTGTTTTGAGTATTTCAGTAAAAAATCATCCCAATAAACATCCATAATGCATGCCCACAAAGGGGAAATGTATTTACATATAAACAGGCAGCATACCCTATACTGAGCCAATTTCCTGATGTTGATCTGCAGCACAGAAGATGACACACAAAACAAAGTACTTATCTCTAGGTAGTGGGATTTAAGGTGAACTTTTTCATTTATTCTTTTAAAAATATTCTTAATTTTCTTCCATGGACAAGAATAATACATAGGTAAGAATGAAAGTTAAGTGATATATTTTTCAAATGCCCCAATAATCCCTTAAGTATACAGCCTTTTCGAATAAGACAGCTCACATCACATCCACTGTGCTAGCATAGAGAAACTTCTACAACAAGATAAAGCAGTTAGGTCCCCAAGCAACATAACTCTAACTACTCATTAGACAGCTACTCCGAAGGGACGGTGTTTACTGGTTACTAAATGAATATCTTGATTCCAAGGTGACATGATGAAACAAGAGAGAGCCTTTCCCTCCCTGAGCATGTATTTTCCATATCATATACTACTGAGTGCAAGAAAGAATGCTGCAGGAGACTCAAGGAGCATGGTAAAAGCACAGCTATCTGTAATCAGACCCTAAGCCACCCCTGACAGACTGTGTGACACCAGGCAGGTCGCACTGTTTCTCTTCAGCTCCCTCACAAGTCAACAGCAGCACCTATCCCATAGGGTTGTTAGGAAGATCAAATGAATTCATGATGTAAATTATTTAAACTAGATCTTGGCACACAGTAAACAATGCAGAAGTAGAACCTGACAGTGTAGGCCTTGGTTCTACTAGCTTTTCACTTTAAAGTCACAAAGTCTAGGGCCTGGGGTTATAGCTCAGTGGTGCCATGCCTGCCTGAATTCAGTCCCTGGTAATGGGGGGAAAAAAAAAGAAATAAATATATGTATATGTATGTATATATATATATATATATATATATACACACACACACACACACACACATATATTTCTTTTTAATATATATACACATATAAATATATATATAAATTGCTAAATAAATATACATATATATTTAAGTATATATATACATATACACACATACATATAAATGTGTGTATATGTATATATGTATACATATGCATGTATACACATACTTATGTATATATGCATGTGTATATATGCATATGTACACATACACACACACATATATATGAGAGAGAGAGAGAGAGAGAGTCTTTTCCTTTACATTTTCTCTTTGTTGCTAATTACTATCACCAAAGACAAATTATCCAAGGGCAAAAAGATTTTGTTTTTTGTGTTTTTGGTTCTAGGGATTGAACTCAGGACCTTGTGCTTGTGCAGCAGGTGCTGGAACCACTGAGCTAAATTCCCAGCCCCAAAAGTTTTAAATAGCTTGTTATACCAAAAACCCAAGTTTGTTTTGTTTTGTGGCACTGGGGATTGAATCCAATATTAATGACTGAGCTACCCTCAGATCTCTAAAAACTTTTTTCAGACAGGCTCTTGGTAAATTGCTAAATTGTCCAGGCTGGGCTCAAGCTAGTCTTCCTGCCACGGCCTACCAGAGTGTTGAGATTACAGGTGGGCACCACCACACTGGGATCCTAGCAAGTTTTTTTTGATACTGAAATTCAGTCCAAGTTAGGCATGGTGGTGCACACCTGTAGTCGGAGCAGCAAAGGCCAGTGGAGCCCATGAGTTTGAGATCAAACTGGGCAAATAGGAAGACTCATTCTCAAAAAAACAAGACAAAATTCTATCCCAACTACATAGCTCTTGAAAGAGCTGATTTAAGGAGTATTCACACTTTTATCCTGTGTATTTGCCATCTGGAATTTTGCACTTCCAATTCAAAGTTACTTTTTCTTCCTGTGTAGTCAAAGATCATCTCAATTAGATCACTGACCTCTTAGTTTTTCTTTATGCAAAACAGAAAAGATGGTAAGTGAGAAATAAATCTTAAAAAGTAAAATAAAATATGCTTTCTTCAGTAAAAAGTCTTTTAACTTTAAGATAGCCTGAATTTCAAAGCCAAATATTTTAATTACCAGTTCTGTTAAATTGCTTGGATCTCTTACTAGATACTAAAAAAAGTTATTATCTTTCCACATTATTGCTTTTAAAACAGGAACAAATATTATGCTATTCACGTGTGTTATGTAGCTAGTAATGAAGGCATCCAGGAATCACAGTCTATCAAATCTCCACAATAGGTATTATCCTTACCTGTCGATTCCCCATGAGCGCTCTTGAGGCACAAATTCAGTGGAGAAATAGCAAGAGTAACTTCTTCCTGAGTCGATGAAAAAAGAACCATTGCCTCAGCCAGCAATCTATAAAATATAATGAAAAGTCTTGACGTCACTTGAAAGACAAATAGAAAGGTGCAACTTTAAGAGGGATTCAAATCTTTTATTTGGTAATGAGCAGGCTAGTTGGATGAATTTAGAAAAATTTACACAGAGGCCTATCTTCCTTCTTATGTACAAACTGCTATATTTCCAGGATATCTTTAAATTATAATTTCATGTGAAGGCCAAGAGAATAAAAAAATACAACCTTAGTAAAACATGAAAGCTGTACTCTGAACAAAACATCAAAATCAAATACATATCTTTAATTCTTAATTTTTACATGTCCCATGTATTTTTTAAAAAATTGGTCCCAGGGCCAGGGATTTAGCGCAGTGGTTTCGACATCTGCCTTGCAAGCGGAAGGTTCCAAGTTCAATTCCTGGTAACCACATACCACAATTCCAGGTGTGGTGACACGCCCATTAGCAATCAGCACCACACACCACAGTGCCGGCCATGGTAGCTCACTCGTGTAATCTCAGCACTCAGGAGGCAGAGGCAGGAGGATTGCTGTGAGTTTGAGTTTGAGGCTTGCCTGGACTAAAGAGTGAGCTCAGAACCAGTTTGAATGACAAAAGTGAGACCCTGTCAAAAAAAAAAAAAAAAAAAAAATTGGTCCCAGATGATAAGGTAGTCAGTAAAGAAGGGAGGTATTTAAATACAGCTGAGATGAGTTGTGCTGGAGGCCCATTTGAGAAGAGTCTGCTGCTTCTATTTCCTTTTCTTTTGTTATTTTCCTCAACTATTACCTATGACTTTTAAGGTTCTCTTGACATACTGTATGCTATTTATTCCAGGGTTACTCTTTTTCATCTTTTGTTTTTTGAGACAAGTCTATGTAGTTGAGGCTGGCCTTGAACTCATGCAGAACAGCCTGCTTCACTCCCTCCCTTCCCTCAGTGCTGGTGTCGCATGTGTGTGCCGCCATCCCTGGCTGGGCTTCCTTTAAAAACAGCTTTATTGAGGTGTAACTCACATACCACCCAAGTCACAGATTTAGGGTTGTTTGACTTGCATTCCCTCACAGTGTTGAGCACTGGCTGACACACTGCAGTGCTCGCCGCACAGTGGGCGTCTCCCCAGGTGCTTATTGGCCATTTGTGTATCCTCTTCTGGGAAGTGTCTATTAAAATCCTTTGCCCATTTTTAGTTATATGTCTTTTTTTAAAGTTACATCATAAGTACTGCCATCATTTTGAAATTAAGGCTAGATAAAATGAGATTTTAGAATTAATGCAATTTGGTGTTAAAATGATGCTAGACATAGCTTAACAGTGTTTATTTGTGTCAAAATGTCATGAAGACCTAGCAAAGTCAGAAGGGAGCTTTTCTCTATTGTTAAGGGGAAGGTGTTATACAAGATGCCAAATAATTTCTTTATTTTTTTCTATGATACTGGAGATTGAATCCAAGGCCTCTCACATGCTAGGCAAATTCTCTATCATAAACCTATGCCCTAAGCTATAGGATGCCAAATGACTTGCTAAAGAAAAAATAATGTGAATATATAATTCAAAAAATTAAAAAAGGCAAATTGTTGATGTATTCTGAAATTTACTAGTAATAAAGAAAGCGTAACAGTAAATAATATTGCATAACACCATTTTTTACTATTAGATTGGCAGAATTTTTTTTTCAGTACCAGGGATCAAACTCAAGGCAGGTGCTTCCAAAGTAAGTGTGGTAGCCCAAGATTGGCAGAATTTTGAAAGATTGATTACATCCTCTACTTAGAAGAATTTTCCTACAATTTGGTGGGAATGTAAACTCACAAATTTCACATGGCAATTTATTAGTCAGTATCTACACAAATATAAATTTTATGTAAGACTTTGGCCCAGTAATTCTCTTTCTAGGACTCTGAGTTATATAGTCTGTAGCATGGCCTTCAATGATCCTCACCTCCTGGTATCCTCCTTAAGTGTGATCTGGACTTACAGATTCGTGTCGAAAAGAGGAAAAGGTGGCAGAAGTGATGAGAGATCACTTCTGAAATAAGAGTATCAAAAGACCATGGTTTTTCCAAGTATGGTGGTGCACACTGGTAATCCCAGCTCTTCAGGAGGCTGAGGCAGGAGGATTGCAGGTTCAGGGCCAGGCTGGGAAATTTAATTCAATCTCAAAACAAAATAAAAAGGGATACAAATGGAGCTCAACATTAGATTACTTACTGAACAGGAATGAAGCCCTGGGTTTAATCCCCAATACCACATCCACCAACAAAAAAGGAAAGAAAGAAAGAGAGAGAGAGAGAAAGGAAGGAAGGAAAATGGGAGAGAGAGAGAGAATGGGGGAGATGTGGCTTCCATCGACTACTCTTTGTGAGGACTTGTGAGCAGCCAAGAGGCAAGCACACATGGTACGGACCTAAGCCCTATTAAAAACCACATGTGCGAGCTTAGAGGCGGATCTTGGGCTCCCAACACCTGCCCTATCTACGAACTCACAAGTGAACCCCTAAGTTGGACCTTCTGGTAAGACTGCTGTCCTGGCTGAACCCGTGATTTTGCCTCGTGAGAGCTTGAGCCAGAAACCCCCGGCTAAGCCACACCTTTTGCTATGGAGTAATAACTGACATTTGAAGGCTCTGTTTTAGAGCAATTTGTTCTGAAGCACTAGGTGACTAATATACTGTCCTATGTACAAGTAGCAGCACTGCTCAAGACAGCAAAAGGTTAGAGATGTGACTCACTTGTGGAGTGCTTGTCTATCATCTGGGAGGCCCCGAAATTAATCCCTAACACACACACACACACACACACACACACACACACACACACACACACACACACTGTCAGAGCACTCTGGGACACTGAAGCAGGAGGATCAGAAGTTTGAACCTGGGCAACTTAGCAACTTAGTAAGACCTTATCTCAAAAGAAAAAAATAAAAATGGCTGGCTCAATAAAAATGGGGTGGCTCAAATTGAAAGTTTTGGGTTCAATGCTCAGTACTGAAAAAAGAAAAAAAGGCAAATTGACAAACTGGAAAGTAGGACATTTCTAAAGTATGTATGAGCATGTTTCTAATAAATGATAAGAGAAATAAAGAGACTGACAGCAAAGGGAGAGTCAGGAGACAGAGGTTACCCGCTAAGTGGGATTTAGGAGTGTAGAAGACAAAGACATCCATTCTTTACCCTTGTAGTCGTCTTTTTCTTCTTCCTTCTCCTCCTCCTCTTCCTCCTCCATCTCCTCCTCCTCCTCCTCTTCTTCTTCTCCTTCTTTTTTGAGACAGGGTCTCACTTTGTAGTTCAGGGTGGCCTTGAACTCATTATATAGCTCAGGACAGCCCCGAACTCACAGAAATCCTCCAGCCTCTGCCTCCCAAGTGCTGGGATTACAGGTGTGACCCACCATGCCCAGCACTGTGGTGTGTGGCGCCGATTGCTGATGGGCATGAGTCACCACGCCTGGCATTATAGTATATGGTTATTGGCGACTGAACTCAGGACCTTGTGCTTGCAAGGCAGGTGCCAGAACCACTGAGTTAAATCCCCAGCCTCTAGAATTTTTATTGAGTTTTTGATGATCTCCATTCTTTCTGAGGTGTTTTGTTCTAATTTGCATCTTTCTAATGGCCAGCAATGCTGAGCATTTCTCATGTATTTATTGTACTTCTATGAAGTCTTTATTCATTTTGCTTGCCCATTTTTTAAATTAAGTCTTTTATTTTAGGGGTCCAATTTTTTTTTTTAGCTTTTTATATATTCTAGATATAAGCCCTCTGTCTGAGGAATAGCTGGCAAAATTTTTTCTCCATTCTGTATGTTGCCTTTTCACTAAGTTTTTTTTTTTTTTTTTCAACTACAAAAAAATCTTTGTAATTTGATATGGTCCCATTGTTGATTCTTGAGACTATTTCCTGCAACTGGGATTCTGACGTTTTCATTTAAAAAACAATACAAAAAATATAATTTGGCTCACAAAGTAATGCTAATTAATGTTCAGCACTATAGCTGAACTAAAAAATTGGATAACACTTTCACTGATAAATATGCCTCACTCATTATCTAAAGCAAAAAGCTTAAATAATTGAGGATAAAGACAGTTTGTATAAAAAATGTTAAAATTAGCCAAACAGTGGAGCACACCTATAATCCCAGCTGCTCAGGAGGCTGAGGCAGGAGAATCACAAGTTCAAGGCCAGCCTGGCAATTTGGCAAGTTGTTAAAATTTCCTCTGGTTGTGTGTTCTAAGATTCAGAAGAGTACGATGCAAATGCAGAGCATTATAAGATCATATGTTCTTCTCTTTTGATACAGTTTAATGTAGAAAGTCATCAATGGAATATTTTTAGAATTTTCATGACCACCAAACTATTACTGCTACCTTTAGGCAGGTGCTGTCTACTTTTTTGTTTGTTTGTTTTTTGAGACACGGTCTTGCTTTGTAGCTCAGGCTGGCCCTGAGCTCAGCCTCCAACTCACATCACAGCAATCTTCCTGCCTCTGCCTCCTGAGTGCTGGGATGACGGGCGTGAGCCACCACGCCTGGCACTGTGATATGTGGTACTGGTTGCTGCTGGGGTGAGTCTCCACACCCAGTATTGTAAGTGGTTACCGAGGATCGAACCCGGGTCCTTGCGCTTGCAAGACAGGCGCCGGGACCACTGAGCTAACTCCCCAGCCCTGTCTACTATTATTTTTTAAAGATCTTTTCTCGGCTTTGTTAAGGTGATTGTTCTAAGTCAAGTTTTAGTTTCAAAAAGAAACAAAAACTGTAACTGAAAAGCTTTTTGACACTAGGTTTTCACCCTGAGACCTTTTCATATTCAGAAACTGAAAAATAAACAGCAGAGTACTCATTACCTTGGTTGAATCATTAGAGCATTACAGCACATTTTCTTTTCAAAATCAACTTCTACAGGTGAACTTTCTTGGAAACACACATTATAAGTTTTTTTAATACCTTAAAAAGAGTAAAGATATTTAAAATAAAAGTAATAATTTTAAGCACAAAATGAACAGATTTTAAAAGTATTTCAGTTTCACAGCCAAATTAAAATCATAAGCTCAGTAACATTTCTTATCTGTAAGAATCATGCAGTGTGGAGTGCACTATTCCTTAGGGAAATGGTTTATCGCTCCCTAGTGGACACCAAGCAACACGTCTCTCCAGGACCAACAGGCAATGGAGGGTGTGAATTCCTTGGAAAAGACAAGTGGTTTCTCAAATGTCCTGTAAAACACTCACTGTCCACTCCTGCGCATGTCTCTAGGACTCTCTTCTATACTTTTTATGCAGGAATTTTGGCAGTTAGGCCTGCCCATCTGTCCAATAATGCTTTTCCCTTTAGAGGAGAAGGAGGTAGGTTGAGCATCCTTTATCCAAACTGCTTGGGACCAGAATATCCTAAAGGTTTCAGAACTGGGAGATTCAGATTGTACAATTACAAGTTGAGTAAATTTCTAATCTGAAATTTAGATTTTAGATCTTTAATCTTTTCAGATTTCAGAATGTCAGCCCAGGGGTGTTGAACCCATAATGAGTGAGGCCTATGTCCCAGGACTGCAGGATACATTTTGCACATTTTCTCTGGTCTTCACAATATTCTTGTGGAGTAGGGACTTAATCTTAGAAGAGGAAACCAGGGCTCAGTGAGGTTAAGTGATGCTCAAGGCTGTACTATTTTAACAAGCACAACCAGAATCTGAATCTGTTTGCATATTGCCAGGTGTGCTAATAATAAAATAATGCTGCGGTGAGAACCATTATGCTACACTAGAAATACTTCTCAATTTATGTGTTTTTGTTATTGTTTTGTTTGACTGAATTAATAATAACAATAATAATGTACTTATCAACTTAATGTATTATATTATTTACTGAGCACCTCTGTTTATTAGGGTATATTAGCTAGCTTTGGTGAACGAATCACCCCAAAATTTAGCAGCTTAAAATAATGAACACTTGCTACTGTCATGACTTAGTTGAGCGGTTCTTCTGGCCTAGGCTGGGCTCTGCTGAGGCTGGATCAGCGAGGGGTTTCACTTCCTGTCTGCAGTTTCCGCCGGTGGTTGGGATGGCCCGGACCGATGGGGCCTTTCACCACATGGTCTTGGATCCCCCAGGAGGCCGGTACAGTGCTTGTGCTCATGCTGATGTGAAAGTCCTCAGGGCTGTCATGAAAGCTGCTCGGCCTCCTGAAACCCTGGCTTGACACTCACACACATCACTTCTAGTGTGTTCTCTTGGTATCAAAGCAGATTGATTAATCAGTTGAGATTCAAAGTGGGGAAACGGGCTCCAGATCTTGAAGGCAGAAGCTGGAAATAACCTGGGAACTTCTTTGGTAATCTACCACATAGTAGGGGTTTTAAGAGTAGAAAGTTGTTCTAGCAAGACAAATGGGATAAAAAATCTCTGTCCTCACAGAGTTTATATTCTAGTGGGGGTTGGGGGGAGGAGACCAACACTAAGAAAATAAATGGACAAACTAACAGACCATGGAGTGAGACACATCCCACAGAGGAAGTGCGCCAGGGCTTCTGAATCCCGAATAGCCTTATACAGTGGTGGTGACCCTTTTAGAGCTTTCAGTGATGACCGCCCACTGAAGCACAGGTGCCATAGGTTTGCCACCACTGTTAGGACAGGCCGGGGTAAAATGGAGAACTATTTGAGAGTGTGAACATTTCCATGACACAATCTGACCTGTAGCCCAGGCTGCCCCTGAACAATGGTAATTCTCCTGCCTCAGCCTCCTAAGACTGGAATTATCGGCATGAACTATCACACCTTGCTAAAGGATTTCTACTAATGAAGACAGCCAAATTTACTTCACTACCCTTCACCTCTTCCCAAATTCCAAATCTTTACTTCTAGTAGCTAATTAGACATCTCTGCTCAGGTGACTTTTTCAACTAAACTTGAACAATATTATTAATGTAAAGTTGTAAGCATAATCTGCTGTAAAGACATACAGTTTTGGAAAGTATAACTTCTTTTTTTTTTTTTTTTTAGGTTTTTTTGAGACAGGGTCTCGCTTTGTGGTTCAGGCTGGCCCTGAGCTCAGCCTC
>PVIR01041087.1:0-12947 GCA_004026965.1 Petromus typicus
TCTTAATGTGAAAGGTTTCAATATTTGACCATTTAATGTGACACTGGCTGATGGTTTCTCATAGATAGCTTTTACAGTTTGAGACAGAGAAGTTCTATTCCCATCTTCTGTAGGTTTTTGAATATAAATGGGTGTTGTATTTTGTCGAACACCTTTTCTGCATCAGTTGAAATGACCATATGGTTTTTGTCCTTGAGCCTGTTAATATAGTGTATAACATTGATTGATTTATGTATGTTGAACCATCCTTGCATCCCTGGGATGAATCCAACTTGGTCAGGGTATATAATCTTTTTGAAAATTCTCTGTGTTCTGTTTTCCAGGGTCTTACTGAGGATTTTTGCACCGATATTCATTAAAGATATTGACCTGTAGTGCTCTTTTTTGGTTGGGTCTTTCTCCACTTTTGGAATCAGGGTAATGGTTGCTTCCAGGAATGAGTTTGGGAGTACTACTTCCCTTTCAATTTCATTGAGGAGTTTCAGAAGTAGAGACACTAACTTCTTTAAAAGTTTTATAGAATTCAGCAGTAAAACCGTCAGGTCCAGGGCTTTATTTTGTTGGCAAGACTTAATTACATCTTCAATTTCACAGATTGTTATTGGGGTATTTAACATTTCTGTATCTTCTTTATTCAGCTTGGGGAGTTCATATGTGCCTAGAAAGCTATCCATTCTTCTACATTTTCCATTTTATTGAAGTATAAATTTGCAAAGTAGATATTTATTATCCTTTGGACTTCCTCTTGGTAGGCAGTAATTTCTCTGTTCTCATTCCTAATAGCATACATGTTTGCCTTTTACTTCCTTTGTATAATGAAGTTGGTTAACGGTCTATCAATTTTGTATATCCTCTCAAAGAACCAGCTTTTCGATTCATTGATTTTTTGAACCGTTCTCTTGGTTTCTATTGCATTAATTTCTGCCCTGATCCTTATAATTTCTTGCCTATTGCAAGCTTTGGGTTTGTCTTTCTCCTCTTTCTAGTCACTTGAGGTTCAGTATTAAATTGTTTATATGAACTTGCTCCGTTTTCTGGATGTAGGCTTTCACTGCTATGAATTTTCCTCATAGAACTGCTTTCATTGTGTCCCATAAATTTCTATATGTTGTACTGGGCTTATTGTTTAGTTATAAGAACTGTTCAATTTCTTCTCTAACTTCTGTGACCCATTGGTTTGTCAGCAGAGTGCTGTAGTTTCCATGTGTTTGTGAAGCTCCTGGGCTTTCCTTTGCTATTCAGCTCCAATTTCAGGGCACTATGGTCTGACAGTATACAAGGGATAACTTCAATCCCTTTATATTTGCTTAAACCTGTTCTATGAATGAGCACGTTGTCTATTTGGGGGAATGATCTATGAGCAGCTGAGAAGAATGTAAATTCTGCTTTTGTGGGTTGAAATACTCTGTAGGCATCTATTAAGTCCATTTGCTGAAAGTCGGGTTGAGCTCAAGGATTTCCTTATTGACCTTTTGTCCAGTCAATCTGTCTCTTTTTGACAGTGGGGTATTGAGGTCCCCTACTATTATTGTATTGAAGTTTATCTGGTTTTTCAAGTTCGTTAATGTTTGTTTTATATAGTTGGGTGCATTAGAATTTGGAGCATAGATATTTAAGATTGTGATTTCTGTCTCTTGGATTTTTCCCTGGACTAAAAGATAGTGTCCATCTTTATCTCTCTTTATCAGCTTTGGTTTGAAGTCTATTTTGTCTGCAAATAAAATGGCCACTCCTGCTTTCTTGCTGTTTCCTGTCACATGGAGTATTGTTTTCCATCCCTTTACTTTGAGTCTATGCGTTTCTTTCTGAATTAGGTGTGTTTCTTGTATGCAGCAGATTGTAGGATCTTGCTTTTGATCCATTCTGCCAGTCTGTACCTCTTAATTGGAGCACTGAGTCCATTGACATTAATGGTTATGAGTGATACAGGTAAATTTAGTGCTGCCATGTTTTCCTGTTCTTGGCTGTGTTATTCTACTTTTGCCCTTTTCCCATCAGTTTCTTGTTTTGTCCCACGGGGTGACTCAGTTAGGTCTTGTGGATTTGTAACTTTCCTCATTTTTCTCCAAGATATTCTTTAAAATGTTTTGAAGCAGAGGTTTCATATCTGTGAAGTTTTTCAGGTGTTCTTTGTCAAGGAAATATCTTATTTCCCCATCAATTTTGAAGGATAGTTTTTCAGGATACATTAGTCTGGTTTGGAAGCTGTTTTCCTTTAGGGCTTGGAAGACTTCACTCCAGGCTCTTCTTGCACTGCGTGTTTGATGTGAGCTGTCCGCTATGATCCTGATGGGCCTCCCTTGGAATGTAACTGTTTTCTTTTCTCTGGCTGCTTTCAGTATTTCATTCTTTTTTTGAATATCTGGGACTTTTATGATGATATGCCTAGGTGTAGATTTTTTCATGTCACATACATGTGGAGTTCTGTATGCTTCACATGTTTGTATGTCCAATCTTTACCTTTTTCTGTGAAGTTTTCTGCCATTATCTGTGTGAATAGCTTTTTGATGTCTTTAGCATTATCTCCTGGTTCCTCAGTGACTCCAATCAATCTTATGTTATTCTTTTTTGAATCATCTAGGAGCTGTTGGATTGGCTTTTCATTATCGCTTGCTTTTTTCCATAGATTATGCCTTTCCAGTACATTGGTTGAGATCCTGTCTTCTAGGTCTGAAATTCGGTCTTCTGCCAAATTCATTCTATTGCGCAAGCTTTCATTTTCTTTCTTAATTTCCTGGGCTTCTGCTTGTAGGTGTTTAGAAGATTCCATTGCTTTTGATATCTTGGATTCTGTCAACTCCATGATTTCCTCTTTAGCTTTATTAATCATCATGTAGACAGTGCTCAATAGCTCTGCTTTCATCTCAGAGATCAGTTCTGATTTCCATTTGACTAGATCTGCTTTGGTTACCATTTCTGAGGAGCCTGGACTGGGTTTCACACTTCTCTATTTCCCTTCCCCCTGTGTTACCTTGAGGTGAGGATCTTTGTATCTAAGTCTTTGAGTGTTTCCTCATTTCTGACCTGCCCTGTTTTCTGGCGCTGTTTGTTGCAAGTCACTTTCCTCCTTATAGTTAGTAATCTCAAAATAGCAGTGTTTCCTTGGTTGTTCTTTACAGTCTGTATTGGGACTTGAAGAAAAACCCCTAGTTCTGGCACACCATTTAAGGCACTCAATCAGTACAGTGAGAACACCTTCTCCCATCTGCTTTAGAGGCAGGAAGGCTCTGGTTCCTGCACTGCTACCATGGCACTGCCTGAGGTTCCAATGGGCCCCCCTGTTCACCAATACAGAGTCTCTGGGCTCGTTTGTGCAGTCGGCCTGCAGGCCAGTAGGCTGTAGGCCCTGTGCAGCTGCAATGGTAGGGGCTATTGTTCCAACAGGCCCACCTATTCACCAATACAAGGTCACTGGATGTGCTTCTGCAATTGAGGTGGAGAAATTCAGACTCTGACCTGCTAAACTCAATCCCTGGGTGCTCTTCTGCTATGGGCCTGAAAGCCAGGAAGCTCCAACCCCAGCGCGAATTTAATGACACAGTCACCGGTGCCAAAGCTGCCCGCTGCTAAACTCATTCCGGCCTGCACCTGGAGCTCTGTATGTCTTATCTGTGTATTAAATTCCATTATTTTATTTGGAAAGTTTATGGCTATATTTTAGAAAATAGGTTTTCCGTACCATATTCTGATTTTTCATTAATTCCAGTTAATCTTGGATTAGTTTTTGCGCCACGCAGCATCTTTTGGATACACTTTAAAGGTCTTCTTGATGTGTGTGTGTGTGTGTGTGTGTGTGTGTGTGTGTGTGTGTGTGTGTTTATAGTCTGCTATCTTGTGGTCCAGCCAGTTTTAGTTTCCTATGCCCAACTTAGGCCTGTGGGTCTATGAAATGTCCTCCCTGCACCAGAGGCCCTGCTGTCCATCCCCTCCAAACTGACGTCACTGTGTCAGCCCAGTGCCACCCTTGTTCTCATTTGTAGATTAGGAATGTGATCACATCTCTTTTCTGTTGGGTGTAATTAGCCTGTAACTCGCCTGTAATTTCAGAGTTCAAGGGGCTGCTGCACCTAGTGTTCCAGTTATGGGTTCTAGCTGCTTCCTTCTCTCCCGGGTGGTACCTTGATCCAGGAACAAGTCAGGTGGTCAGTCTCTGCCTGTGCTGCCTGCCCTGGGGATGCCCACTGCTCTTCCATGTGGGTCTGCTCCCTTGCATGCAGTGGGGACTGTGCCCTTTCTCTTTTTTTTTCTAAATCTACCTTATCAGATATTAATGTAACCACTTCTGCTACTTTTATTAAATGTTTGTATCATGTTTACATCCCTATCATTTTACCAAGCCATACATAATTGGGTCATTTTTATTTTATCAACTCTATTAATTGGTTTTAGGCCATTTACATTTATGGTAGTTGCTGATATACTAATACCTATCTCTAGCACTGTATTTTATTTATATGTTTCTTTGTTTTATTTCTTCTTTTTTTCTTAGCTTTCTGTGTGCTTCTGGGCCATTGCCATTTATGTATGGTGCTTTAGAATACATGTCTTTACTTTTTATAGTGGTGGGGGATGGTTCTGGAGATAAACATGTAAACTCATCCTCATCTACTGGTATCAATATTTTACTTTTTCAAGTGAAATGTAAAACTGTCATCATCATTTAGGGCCTTTTGTCTTCCCTAAAATTAAATATTCTTGCTTTTGGTGTACAAAAATGCGATCATTTATATATCTATCATCAAATGTGGCTTGGAAAACTTATGAGAAGTGTCAAATACAACCAGATTTCTGATCTCTGTACCACTCATTTCTTTCTCATGATCCCAAATTGTTTTTAATGATCCTTTTTTGTCTGAAGAACTTTTCCTAGTCATTCTTTCAGGGTAAACCTGCCAACATCGAATTTTTTCAGTTCCATTTTAGGGGAATGCTTTAAATTCCATTAATTTCTGAAAGATAGTTTCACAGGATGTACTGTACAAAGTCCTTGATCATTTTCTACTTTTAACACTTAAAAAAACTGGTTCTCTTTCCTCCTGTCCTCCATTGTTTTTATTGCAAATCTGTATAATTGACTTCTGTGGCTCTCTTTTGTGTAATGGGTCTTTTCTCTTAGGCTACTTTTAAGAACTTTGTATTTAAATGTTTAAATGCTTGTTTTTAATGTTTAATATAATGTTTTAAAATGTTTGTTTATGATGTGGTTTTGGCATGATTTCTTTGGGCTAACATTTTTTGAGGTTCAATCAGTAGCTTGGAAATGTGGGTTTTTCTCTTTCTCCAAACTTTGAAAAGGTTACAACCATATTCTCTTTGTCATTTTTCTACTGGGCTTTGTTATTGCTGTCAACCCTCCACCTCCAGCCTGGCCTATTCTGTTTTCAGGTTGTATGGATTCTATCAGTCTTTCTTTACTTTCCTGAATTCTATTCTCTGCCATTTCTACTCTAGTATTGAGCTCACTCAATGTTTTAAATTTCTTTTATTTTATCATTTAGCTGTAGAATTTCTATTTAATTTTCCTAGAATTTCTAATTACTTATGATTCTTCTATTGATTTTCTTATTTCAAGATTTTTATAATTGAATGTTGAAATATTTTTATGGTAGTTATAAAAATTCTTTTCAAATCACTGTCACATCTGACATTTCTTGATGTGTCATCCACTGGCTGTCTTTCATAATTTATATGCAGACTTGGTTCTCATAAATGAGTCATTTCCTATTGTTTTTAACTCTGGAGTGAATGTCAAGTACAGGTTTTCTTCCAGACCTGTTGTCTTTATTCTAATGGATGTTGCATTTCCATAGCACTTCCGTTTATGTCATGTTTACTCTGTTGTTAAATCCACCCAGCAAATTTTGTTAAAAATTGTGTAGTATTCAGTTTTGAAACAATCATCCGAATAACATTTATTTTTATATTTCTCAATTTTTTAATATCATTTTGAAAATAAAATGTATAAAAACCAAATCACGGCAATAAGCATCTCCATCTCCTAAACCACCACATGTTTTTAATGAATTGAGAATTTTGTACTCTTATAGTCAATTTGAAACATTTCCTAAGTGATTTTACCTAAAAAACAAATATTGTGCTAAAAAGGAACCAAACAAAACTATAGTGTGCTAAAGAAGAAGCAAGAGTGGGTCTTCTCTAAACATTTTGCTGCTCTTTTACTGAATTTCTTTGTCTTTCCTCTTCCCCCTTCCCTTCCAATCTCCACTGACCAGTATTTCATTTTGTTCTCCTACAAAGTTAATGTCTTTTTTTTCTACAAATGAATGAAAATAGAGGTTTTGTCTTTCTGGTTTTGGCTTATTTTACTTATTTATCCAACTTACAGTACCCAATTTTCAAACTTTTTTGGCTAATTGCAATGATGGAGTGAATTTATATTAAGAATGACTTTTTTGAGAGTCACACTTATTTGGTAATCTGTATGCTAAATAGATTTCAGAGGTATTCTGATATTCTAAACACTGCTATATAGAGACATCCTTTTCTATACCTCTGAAGAGTGTGGGGACCTTTTTTATCCCAATATTTACTGGTATACGATGAACACACATCATCATCACATTCAACATTGAGAGTTTGTACTAGAATATGACACAACTTGATTCTCATTTTTTTCCCATTCCCCCACTGACCCTGCAACCCCCACCCCTATATACATAAGCTTCGTTTCCTTTTTTTATTACTATCACATTCTTTTTTTCCCTATTATTTACCCCTACGCTCTCTTCCTTTTAAATATTTTCTATTTCACAATAGCAACTATACATACTGGAACTCATTTATAACTTCCTTTTCTCACACCAGAGAAGAGTTATTATATTTACATATTTGTGACCTATTTATTTCACTTAAGAGGATGTCTTTAAGGTTCATCCATTTGAGTATGAATGACTCAATCTTATCATTTTTAATGGCAGAATAATATTCCATTCTATAAAAGAACCACATCTTCTTTATCCAGTCTCCTGTTGATAGGCATTATGGTTGCTTCCAAAATTTAGCTATCACAAACTGAGCTGCTATAAACATGGGTGCACATATGTCACTGTGATATGAATCTTGTAATTCCTTTGTGTATATACCTAGCAGAAGAATGGCTGGGTCAAATGAGACCTCCTAGCTTTTTGAGGAATCTTCACACTGATTTCCACAGAGGTTGTACAAGTCTCCATTCCCACCAACAGTGGAGAAGGGTTCCTTTTTCTCCACAGCTTTGCCAACATTTATTGCTGGCTAATTCTGAAATAGCAGCTATTCTTTGTGGAGTGAGATGGAATCTGAGTGTTTTTCTCATTTGTATCTCTTGAATGGCCAGTGATGTTGAGCATTTCTTCACATACTTATTAGCTGCTTTTACTTCTTCCTCTGAAAAGTATCTGCTCATTTCAGATGCCCATTTTTCAATTGGGTCTTTAACTTTGGATAGGCTGATTTTTAAAAATCCTTATATATTCTAGTTAGAAGTCCTTTGTCTGAGAAATAGCTGGTAAAGATTCTTTCTCATATTGTTGGTTGTCTTGTAACTCTGTTGGTGGTTTCCTTTTCTGTGCAGAAGCTTTGTAGCAGAATGAGATCCCATTTGTTGATTTCTTCTGCCAATTCTCATGCTTTAGAAGTTTTGTTCATGAAGTCTTTTCCTACCAATATCTTCAAGAGTTTTAACTAACCTGTTTTGCAGGTTTAAAGTGTCTGTTTTAATATTTAGGTCTCTAATTCAGTTAGCTATCTATGAGAAACCAACAGCCAGCATCATACTAAATGGTCAAAAATTGAAACCTTTCACAATAAGATTAGGAACAAGACAAAGATGTCCACTCTCACTGCTTCTGTTCAATATAGTCCTAGAAACATTAGCCACAGAAATTAGGCAAGAAAAAGAAATAAAAGGAATAAAAATAGGAAAGGAAGAATTTAAATTGTCATTATTTGCTGATGACATGATGCTCTATATAAAGAATCCTACAAATTCAATCAAAAAACTGCTGGATTTAATCACCAAATTTAGTAACATAGCTGGATACAAGGTCACTGCTAAAAAATCAATAGGCTTTATACACATAAACAACAGACCTGCTGAGAAATTGGGAAGTCAATTCTTTTCACAGTAACACCAAAAAAAAAATTAAATATCTAGGAATTAGTCTAATCAGGGAGGTGAAAGACCTCATTCTGAAAACTGTATCACTCTGAAAAAGGAGACAGAAGAAGATATCAGAAAGTGGAAAGATATATCTTGCTCCTGGATAAGAAGAACCAATATCGTCAAAAGGGCTATACTCCCACAACTACAATGCAATCCCAATTGAATTCCCAACAGCACATTTCAGAGATCTAGAGAAATCAATCCAAAAATTCATCTGGAACCACAAAAGACCTAGAATAGCAAAAAGTATTTCTAAGCAACAAGGACATGGTAGGGGGTATTATGATCCCCAACCTGAAACTATACTATAGAGCCACTGTGATAAAAACTGCATGATACTGGCAAAGTAATAGACCTGAGGATCAATGGGGTAGATTAGAAGATCGAGAAAGAACTCCATATGATCTCATAAAGAAAGAAAGAACTCATCTTTGACAAAGGAGCCAAAAATCCTCAAAGGAGGAAAGATAGCTTCTTTAACAAATGGTGCTGGAAAAACTGTGCTTTAACTTGCCAAAAACTAAAACTAGTTCTAACTCTTTCACTGTGTACCAAGCTAAAATCAAAGAAAGGGCCTTTTTTGATATTTGTCAATTAATTGGGGTCCAAAAAACTATAAAAACCCTTCATTCAATGTACAAAATTAACTATTTTCATCACATTAATAGAGTTTTAGTACTATTATTGCGATTTAATTTTAGAACATTATCAAAACCAAAAGAAATTCATTAAGGACTACTTACCTTTCTCTATTTTCTCATTTCCCAGAGCTGGAAAAATTGAAAAATACTTATCTATTAATTTGTTTCATCTGGAAAATATAATCTGCATCATATTTTATAATGTAGTCATATGAAGTCTTTTGTGTCTAGTTTTGATCAAATACCGTAATATTTCCAAGCTTTAAATACATTTATAATATCCATAATTCTTTTTACTTCTTTTATTTTATACATTAAATGAATATATGAAATATTTTGTTTAGACATGTCAGTCCATGAACATTGTGATTTTTTTGGTAGTTATGAAGAATATACATGCCAATGTTTGTACACAAATATTCATGTTTTTAAATATCCTGCAGAAGAACATCAGAGCAGCCTAAAAGCCACAGAGCTTGTGAGATTCTGGGACACACTCACTAAGGTCTGTGGGGATGTGAGTCTGGGGAGGCACAGCAATGACTCAGCCATGGGAAGGCAATGTGCAGGCAGGGCTTTGACAGAGGATTGTCATTAATGGAGGGTATTAGAAGCAGAAGTAAGACTGTGTCTTCAGCCTGATACTGCTTTTAGTCTACATCTGGCAAAGACACCATCTCAGGAAGAGCTCAGATTCCTCCCAAAGAAAGGGGTGGAGTTCAGCAGTGTGTGCTGGGCCACAATCACTGAGTCACCTCACAGGCACAGCCCAGGGCCCATCTGTCTTCTCTCCTGCTGGGAATTGGTAGCCTCACAGTGAGATATGCATAAGAGAGGGCACTGCAAAAAGCTCAGGGAAGAGAATCCCTCCAAAACCATTGACTGAGTCCCAGCAACACAGAAGAGCAAACAGTACAGTCTTCACTGGGGACCAGAAACCAGGCTGTGAAGCATCTGAGAGGCTGTCAGTACAGGTGTTGGCAGCAGCAGAGGTCGGATCTGGAGTTGGAGCAGACCCGCTGCATCAGTGTCACAGCAGGCATTCTCCCATCACCCCTTAGAGGCCACTGAACTTTATGCCCATGTGGCAACCTCCCACCACCCACCACAACCACTGAGCTCAGCCTTGCAGTCTTCCTCCATCATCTCCCAAGTGCTATTGGTCCACAGAGGGCTAAATACCAATGAATTAATGGGCCAGTAAGAATATCTGTGTGGTATAGATGGAAGGACTATGTTAGAGAGGAAGGATGTGGTTAGAAAGTTTGGCATAATGTAGAAAGCTGAAGAGGAGTTAAATGGACAGAGAGTTTGGAACAGAGTGGTGTAGAAAGAGCCAATGTAGGCAGCTTCGGGAGCTGCTGCAGAGGAAGAAGACACCCATCTGGAAAACACAGAGTCCTCTGTACCCACCCCTGGTGCGACTGAAGGTGACCAGGCTAAAAGTCAGAGACAAAGCCCTCTGACTCATCAGCCCATAGGAGCACAGCTGAAATCTAGCAGAGTTGTGCCTGAGCCAGGTTCATCTGAATTCCTCAGCCTCTTTGCTCACTGATGTGCAAGAGAATGAACTATGAGAAAGGAATTGGCTCCAGCACCAGTCACTACAGAAACTTCCCACTCATAACCACTGAGCAGTAGAGCTTGGGTCCCTGCAAGGACTGATGGTCCCTCCACTTTTGAACTGAGGAGAGAGCATGTTGGTCCAACTCCAGCCAATATAAACAGGACTGAGAAGATTCTCTCTCTCTCTCTCTCTCTCTCTCTCTCTCTCTCTCTCTCTCTCTCTCTCGGTGTGTGTGTGTGTGTGTGTGTGTGTGTGTGTGTGTGTGTGTGTGTGTGTGTTTCTTTTTCTTTTTGTCTGGTACTACTTTTTTAGAGAGCTAGAGGTGCAGACCCAAGCTATGTTAGTATTTTTAAATCAAGGGTTTTTTTCATGGGACATCACTTGGCTGTCCAGTGTAGCCATGTAGTGGTCTCAGTCTTCCTGTATTCTCTGCAAGTTTCCATTTAAACACTCTCCTTCCTTTCTTTTTGCTTATTTCCCACTCACACTGTCTTAAACACCCTATTTCTCTTCTTTCTATTATGTTACACAAACATCATTTATTTTGATTCATTCTTAAATAATTGTTTATTCTCATTCTCCTCCTTCTACTTCTGTCTTGCATTACTTTTAGTGAAAGGTAGGGGATTAGTGATGTGCAACTGAGTGCATAGGTCTAAGGCCTAAGACCTTTATCTCTGTAGTTCCTTCCCTAGTCATGTTGGGTCATTCCACAATAGTGATTGCTTCATGGAGTATCTAACTTAGTGTTTTGGTTTGGTCATAAATCAGACTATTCTGTGTTTTCCATTCACTTGGTGCCTGCCTCTATTTAAATGTTTTTCCTCCTCTCCAATCATTTACCTTAACTTTCTTAAATCCCACCTCTCCTCCACTGCTTTTATGTGACATAAAAATTATCATCATATTGTATTTTTATTTATATAATTTTATTTTTTTGACTTTTCTTTCTACCCTTAAAATATATACATGGGGAATCTCCAAAATGATCTCCACAAGGGTTGTATGATTCCACATTCTCACCAACAGTGGAGAAGGGTTCCCTTTTCTCCACAGCCTCACCAACATTTGTTGCTGGCTAATTTTGAGATAGCAGCCATTCTTTGTGGAATGAGATGAAATCTCAGTGTTATTTTCATTTACATCTCTCGAATGACCAGTGTTGTTGAACATTTCTTCATATGCTTCTTAGCTGCTATTACTTCTTCCTCTGAGAAGTGTCTGCTCATTTCAGATGCCTATTTTTAAATTGGGCCTTTAAATTTGTGTGGGCTGATTTTTTAAAGCTTTTTATATATTCTAGGTAGTAGTCCTTTGTCCAAGTAACAGCTGGTAAAGATTCTTCCAATATTGTTGTTTGCCTTTTCTCTCTGCTGGTGATTTCCTTTGTTGTGCAGAAGCTTTTTATAGAATGTGATCACATTTGTTGATTTCTTCTGCCAATTCTCCTGTTATAGAGATTTTGTTCATGAGGTCTTTCCCTAAGTCAATTTCTTCAAGAGTTTTACCTAACTTGTTTTGCAACAGGTTTAATGTTTCTGTTTTAATATTTAGGTATTTGGGACAGGGGAGTTAGCTCAGTGGTTTTGGTGCCTGCCTTGCAAGTGCAAGAGCCCAGGTTCAATCCCCAGTAACCACATACAACCATGCCAGGCATGGAGACTCACGCCCTCCAGCAATCAGAACTACATACCACTGTGCTGCACATGGTGGCTCACGCCTGTAACCCCAGCAAGTGGGAGGAAAAAGCAGGAGGATTGCTGTGATGTGAGTTTAAGGTTGAGCTCAGGGCCATCCTGAACTACAAAAGGGGACCCTCAAAAGTAGATAAATAAATAAATAAAATAACAATAACTATTTAGGTCTTCAATCCACTCTGATTTCAGTTTGGTGTATGGTGAAAGAGATAGGTCTAGCTTAAATCTTTTGCAAGTTAAAACTCAGTTTTGCCAGTACCCTGCTATTCTTCTGCTAGATATATACACAAAAGAATTGTAAGATTCATTTCACAGTTACCCATTTTTATTGCAGCTCAGTTTGTGATAGCTAGATCTTGGAAACAACCAAAATGTCTATCAACTGGAGAATGGATAAAGAAAGTGTGGTTCTTTTATAGAATGAAATATTATTCTGCCATTAAAAATGATAAGATTGAGTCATCCATACTCAAATGGATGTACCTTCAGGACTTCCTAATTAAGTGAAATAAAGTGGTCACAGATGTGCAAATATCATATCTTTTCTCTGGTATGAGAAAATGAAGATGTAAATTAGTTCTAGTACATATAATAGATACTGTGAAATAGAAAATATTTAAAAAGAAATGGGGTGTAGGAATAAATAAAGTGGAAAAATAATGTTATAGTAATAAATAAGGTAAAACCTATGTATATAGAAGGTAAGGATTGTAGGGTGGGTAGAGGAATGGGAAAAAATGAGAATCAAATTGTGTCATATCATATACTGCTACAAATTCTCAATGCTAATAGTGACTATGATGTGTCTATATAATGTACCAATAAAGATTTGAATTACATATATATATATATATATATATATATATATATATATATAT
>PVIR01041088.1:0-12937 GCA_004026965.1 Petromus typicus
TTACAGGCATGAGCCACCACATCTGGCACTGTGGTATGTGGTACTGATTGCTGGTGAGCGTGATTCACCATGCCCGACATTATGGCATGTGGTATCGGGGATTGAACTCGGGACCTTGCGCTTGCAAGGCAGGTACCAGAACCACTGAACTAAATCCCTGGCCCCAAGCTTCACTCTTACATGGAAATATCACAGCACCATTTGCTAAAGAAATGGTTCTTTCTGCATGGAATGATCATGGCACCGTTTTTAAAAATTAGTTGATCAAATATGTATGAGTTTACTTCCAGTCTCTCAAATCTATTCCATTGATCTATATGAGTCTTTAATTGTGTCATAGAGTATTTCCTACTTTTATTATTCCTATTTCCTTAAGTATTTCTACCACAAAAAGGGAATTGGATCTTCTCGAAGGCCATCCTTATGACATTACTACACAATTTTAATTACTGTAACTCTGAAATAAATTCTGAAATTGGAAACTCCAACTTTGTTCTTCAGTATTACTATTCAGGATTCCTTATGATTCTAAGTGAATTTTAGGATTAATTTCTTGCTTTCTGATTTTTAAAAAAGTCATTGGGATTTTTGATAGCAAGTACAATGAATTTGTAGATTTCTAGTGGAAGAAAACCCATCTTTTTTTCAAGTCTTTCAATTCTTCAACAATGAACAAAGGATGTGTTTGTAGATATTTAGGTGTTCTGTTATTCTTTTTAGTATTATAAATGGGATTGTTTTCTTAATTTCCTTTTTTGAATTGTTCATTACTAGTGGATAAAGACAACAGATTTTTGTCAAGTGTATTGTATCCTATGACTTCACTGAATGTTTATTAGCTCTAACAGTTCTTATTGTTTATAGATTCTTAAGGGTTTTTTCTACATAAAGTCCTATAATCTATAAATCAAAGTATTTACTTATTTATTTATTTTCTAATTTGATGAGTTTTATTTACTTTTTTGAGTGATTCTTTGACAAGACGTCCAATATAATATTGAATGAGAGTGGTGATGGTGGCCATCTTTTTTTTTTTTTTTTTTTTTTTTTTTTAGGTTTTTTGAGACAGGGTCTCGCTTTGTGGTTCAGGCTGGCCCTGAGCTCAGTCTCAAACTCACATCACAGCAATCCTCCTGCCTCTGCTTCCCAAGTGCTAGGATTACAGATGTGAGCCACCACGCCCAGCACTGTGGTATGTGGTACTGATTGCTGCTGGTCTCCACGCCCAGTACTGTATGTGGTTACTGGGGCATCGAACCTGGGCCCTTGCACTTGCAAGACAGGTGCCAGAACTACCAAGCTAAATCTTTGACCCCCATATTTTTTAATTTCCCAGTTTTCTTTTGGTTATTCATTTCTAGTTAATCCCATTATAGAGAAAATACTTTGTATGATTTCAGTTTTCAAAAATGTGTTGACACCCATTTTGCAACCTGATTTATGGTCTATCCTGGAGGATGTTTCATTCACATTTCAGAAAAACATGTATTCCTGTTATTTTAGGTTTGAGTATTTTATAATTTTATAAATTAGGTCCAACTAGTATACAAAATTGTTCAAGTCTGGTACTTCTTTATTGATCTTTGGTCTAGTTGTCCTATTAGTAAAAGTAAGGTACTGAAGTCTCCAATTATTACTGTAATCTGTTTTTCACTTCATTTCGGCTTCTTTTTTTTTTTGGTCAGGGTTTTAGTGTAGGCTGGCCTAACTCACAGTATAGCTTAGGCCAGCCTCAGACTTGCAGCATCCCCTTGCTTCAGCCTTTCAAGTGTTGGGATCACAGGTATGCACCATCAGGCCAATCCTAACAAACAATAGGAATAGAAATTCACTTTAGTGTACATAGTTTGGGACTTTATAGTTAGATACATTGTATACATGTTTTGTTTGTTATAACTTCATGATTAATCCCTTCATGAATTGAAACTTTCATCAGTATATAATTATTTTCTTTGTCTTATATAAAAATTTTTAGTTTAAATTGTATTTGGTCTGATATTTATATAGCCACACAGTCTCTTTTGGATGCTATTTGCATGGAATATCTTTTTTCATCCTTTTACTTTTAACCTATTTGTGTCTTTGGATGTAAAGTGAGTCTCTTGTAAACAGTATATAGGCAGAATGTAGGTTTCTTAAAAATCAGTTCTGCCAAACCCTGTCTCTTAATTACTGAGAAGCAAGAATTGCCATTTTGCTATTATTTTTATATGACTTATGACTTATATCTCTTTTATTCCTTATTGCCTTTTTTATGTTTGACATTTCACAACATGCTGTAATGATTTCCTTCTCATTACCTTTCTGTATTTTGAAAAGTAATTTTCTTAATGGTTTTCTTGAAGATTAAAATTAACATCTTAAGTTTATAATAAGATAGAATTAATACCAAGTTATTGTTATTTGTAAAGATTTCACTGCTATATATATATATATATATATATCCATATTTTCTCCTCATGCTGCTATTGCCACAAATCAAATCATTATACACTGTGTCCTAATGTCTTATGTGTCATATATTTGTAATTATTGTTCATGCATTTGTCTTTTAAATTATATAAGAAATTATAAACTAAAAGTTCAATAATATTGGCTTATATACTTACATTTATAATTATCTTTACTAGTGTTCCTTATTCTTGTATGGCTTCAAGTTACCGTCTAATGTCCTCTCATTTAAGGACTTTCTCTCTAGCATTTGCGGTAAGCCAAGTGGGCTAGTAATGAATGCTCCCAATCTTTTTTATCTGAGAATATCTTATATTTTCCTTTCTTGAAAGATAGTTTTGCCAAATGTCGAATTCTCAATTAATAACTTTTTCCCTGCAGCACCTTTGGTCTGTCATCTCACTGCCATCTGGCCTCCATAGTTGCTAAGATAAATCAGTTCTTAAACCTCTTAAAGACCTTTTGCACATAAAAGGTTGCTTCTCTCTTAATGTTCCCAAGATTCCTTGTCTTTTGACAGTATGATTACAATATGTTCGGGTGGGGATTACTTTGAGTTTATCTATTTAAAAGTTACCTGGAGTTAGGGGCCAGGGATGTAGCTTAGTGTTGTTGCTGACGGCCTGACAAACATGAGGTCCTGAGTTTGATCCCTAGTACTGCAAAAAAAGAAACACAAAAAGGGTCCACCAAAAGTTAATTAGTGTCTAGGAGGTGAACATTTATAACTTTAAAATTTTTAATGATTTTACTTTATAATAAATAGAGGTTGACTTTTCAGATCATAGTTTGGAGCAGGGAAGTTCAAGAACATGACGGCAGCATCTGCTGGCTTCTGGTGAAGGCCTCATGCTACTCAGCTTGTGCAGAAGCAGAAGGGGAAGACAATGTAGGTCAAAGGAGCGTCTGTGTTCAAGAAAGAACAAACTTGGCAGGATTTTTGACCATTATTTCTTCAAATATTCTTTCTGTTCCTTTGTCTCATTTCCCTCTGGTATCCGCAGTTCTCATATGTTAGTACATGTGATGTCCCACAGGCCTCTTAGGATCTGCTCACTTTTATTTTTGTTCTTCAGACTAGATGATTTCACTTAACCTATCTACAATTCAGCTGAGATTATTTCTTGCACCTATTCAAATCTGTTATTTTATCCCTCTGGTGAACTTCTGCTCCAGAATTTCTTCTTAGTTCTTTTTCTTTCTTTTTTATTTACTTATTTATTTTTTGTTTTGTTTTGTTTTCTAAAACACGGTTTTGCTATGTAGTTCAGACTGTCTTTGAACCCACAATGATCCTCCAGCCTCAGCCTCCTGAATGCTGGGAGTATAGGTCTGGTTCTTTCTTTCTTTTTTTTTTTTTAAATTAGTATATGTTCTTAGTATATAACGCTTACCTTCTTTGTGGCGAACTGGTACTTGTATAGTTCCTTTTCTTTTCTTCTCTTCTTCCCTCTTTTCCCCTCCTCTCCCATCCTCCCTCCTCCTCTCCCCTCCCCTGCCCTCCCGTTCTCTCTCTCTCTCTCTGTCTCTCTCTCTCTCTTTTTCCTTAAGTATTTTTGAGGCAGTGTCTCACTGTGAAGTTCAGACTGTCCTGGAGTCAACTTGTAGTCTAGGCTGGCCTTGAACTCATGAGGATCCTACTGCCTCAGCCTCTTGAGTGCTGGGATTATAGGAACATGCCACCATACCTGACTTTGTAAGTTCTTTTTTTACAATCTCTCTCTCTCTCTCTCTTTTTTTTTGAGACAGGGTCTCGCTTTGTAGTTCAGGCTGGCCCTGAGCTCAGCCTCCAACTCATATCACAGTAATCCTCCTGCCTCTGCCTACAATCTCTCTTTTGACATTCTCTATTCTTTGAGACCTTATGATTTGATTTATTTCAATTGTCTGAGATAATTGAATTAAAGTTTTTGTCTAGTAAATTCAGTGTTCAACATTTATGTATCCTCAGAGACAGTTTATGTAAATTCCTTTTTATCCTGAGCCACACTTTCTTGTTCTTTGGCATGAATCTTGATTTTTGTTGAAGTCAGAGTATTTCCATATTATTTCTGTTATTTGTTTTTATCATATTGATCTCCTAAGTCTGTGCTCCTTTAGTTTAGTTTTCTGACATTTAGGATATTATAATGTGGTAACTAGAAATCAGATTCTTTCTACTCTCTAGGACTTCGTTTTGCTTGTTGTGGGCTAAGGCCATCTTGCTTAGTCATTTTTCCAAACAATTTTTGAAAAATTGCATATTATGTGACCACCAAAACCTTCATTCTCTTATCTCATTGGCTGACCAGTGATTCAACATAGAGGTCTTTAAATACATAGGGCCAAAATTATAAAAAACTTTAAAAGAGAAGATAACTAAAGAAGAGGAAAAATAAGAGGTAAGAAGAAAACAAAAGAGGTTTTAAGATTGAAGGAAGAATAAAACTAAAGACAAAAATTCTCTGGGTCTCTGCAAATTAGCCTTGTGTTGGGGCCCTGCCATTATGCTCTGTGAAGCTGACACTTTCTTCCTGTGCTTTGCCTAAGGCTCAGGCAGACAGCTTAGGCATCTTGAGTCTTTTCTGTGTATGAGTCCTGCCATGCATGTGTTTTCTAGGCTCCTCAGTGTACACAGAAACTTTTCAAATCCCCAAATCTCATTCCCTAATTTTTCTTCTAGTCTTTCTGTGGATCTGTCATCTGCCTCATTGCTATTTTTGTTTCAGGCAGTTATGGCTTACTCTCTTGACTTTCAGGGTTTTCAGAGAACATCCTATGTACAGCCACTGTGCTTAGAGAGTTTGGAGCTATGTAAAACAAAAAAAGGAGCTCCTTTAAAGATGGATGTGTGGGCCAGGGATTAGGCTCAGTGGCTCCAGCGCCTGTCTTGCAAGTGCAGTGGCCCTGGTTCAATACCCGGAAAGCACATACAATACTGGGCATGGAGACTCACACCCAGCAGCAATCAGTACCACATACCACAGTGCCAGGTGTGGTGGCTCACGCCTATAATCCCAGCACTCAGGAGGCAGAGGCAGGAGGATTGTGATGTGAGTTGGAGGCTGAGCTCAGGGCCAGCCTGAACCACAAAGCGAGACCCTGTCTCAAAAAAAAAAAAAAAAAGATGGATGTGATGGTACATCCTTGTAATCCTAGCACTCTAGGAGGCTGAGGCAGGAACACTGAGTTTGAGCCCAGCCTGAGCTACTTAGTGATATCCTGTCTCAAAATCAAAACAAAAAAATGAAAAAGGGCATGTAGCTTAATGTGAAGGTCCTGGATTCAATACCTCATATCAAAAACAAACAAACAGAAAAACAACAAACTACAGTGTTCTGGGGATAGATATGGGGCTACAGTGAGGTGTTTTTTTAATTTTTTTGTGTGAGTTTGTTTGTTTGTTGTTGTTGTTTTTAGACAAGGTCTCGCTTTGTAGTTCAGGTTGGTCCTGAGCTCAGCCTCCAACTCAGCAATCCTTCTGCCTCTGTCTCCTGAGTGCTGGGATTACAGGTGTGAGCCACCATACCCGGAACTGTAGTATGTGGTACTGATTGCTGGTGGGTGTGAGTCACCATAGCCATGCCTCGCATTGTTATATGTGGTTACCAGAGGTCAAACCCAGGACTTTAAGCTTGCAAGTTTGGTGCCAGACTGAGCTAAATTCCCAGCCCTAGACTGAGTTTAAAAGCCACAAAGATCTCTTACTGCATTTAAGCTGCCTGGGCCCTGGGGGAGCATTTATTGATTCTGATCACTTTTGCCACGTGTTTCTGCGGGTGAATGGACCCCTAGAGTTCTCTGCTGCACCATTTTCATCAATGCCTCCTTCCTTTACTCATCTTGACACTGGATTACTTGTCTTTTTGTTAGTGAGTTGTAAGAGCTGTTTATGTATTGTAGATACTAGGCCCTTTCAGGTACATACTTTTGTACCATGATAATGTATCACTGCTCTAAATTTGGTAACAAAATAAAAACAAAGATCTAAGCAAGGTTGCAAATCTGTCCGGTGGGTCCCAGAAACTGTTGGAAATAGTAAATCTTCCCATCAGAGTGTGATTCTGCCCAGTTTCTTTCCCCATCCACCAATGGACGGCATTCTTTTTCCTTTCCCTTGGCAGAGACTGCCCCCTGCTGCGGGTATTGGCTGGTGAGGTGATTGGTGAGGAGATGGAGGGCTCTCTGCCTTGGATTGTCTCACAGCTTCTAGAAGGAAACAACTATGGTGGCCTACTCCTTCGCCTGGACCCCCAAGGTGGCTGGGGGGGGAGGTTGTGGAGTTCTTTGGGAAGCTCTAGGATAGTGGTGGTGAACGATGGCACAGGTGCTGCAGTAGGCTGTTTGTATCACTGAAAAGTCACTGAGCCTTAGGACTGCCTCATCCTGTTACCCAGTCAGCCTCTGCCCAGTCCCAGCCAAGAAAGACAGCCTGACCCCCTGGGAAGGCCAGCATTCAGTAAGGTCCCATTATCTAGGTGTGGTGACACATACTTGTAAACCCAGCATTCAGAAGGCTGAGGCAGAAGGCCCAAGAAGAGTTCAAAGCTAGCCTGGGTTACATAGTGAGTTCAAAGCCAGCCAGCCTGAACTACATAGCAAGACCCTATCTCCAAAAACCAAAAAGAAAGAAAGACAACAGACACACAGACAGACTTACCTATTTTTACATCCATTAAAAGTCTATCCTCTGAAACAATATTATGTCAGGAATTTGGAGGGAAGGTCAAAGTGGAAATTATAGAATAAATAAGAATGACCATCAATTGATAAGAGTTGAAGCTGAGCAATACTGAACAGGCATTTCTTATATTTTGAATATCTTTTAACTTTGCTGTGTAAGAGTTTTTTAAAAAATCTGGCTTCTGAAGCCTCTAACTGATCTAGACCTACAGCCATGCTGTATGGAATGAGAAGACAAATTAGGGCAGTTCACACTCTTCAGGATAAAGCAGTGGAGGGCAGACAGTTTGGCATCATGATTATGGGCACATACTCCAGTGTCAGAACCTGGCTTGAGTGACAACTCTCACTCACCAAGAAGTTGCTTGATATCGCCACACGTCTATTGTCTCCCACGAAAACACAAGGGAGGCAGGGCCCATCAGAGTTGCTGTGAATAAAAAGAAGTGATGCATAGCCTTAGAACACAGGCCTTTATGCTTCCAAGGTAGGCATGGTACCCTTTGACTAAATCCCTAGCTTTAACAGGAGTGTTATTTTGATGAATACATGTTAATAGAGTTTTAAAATATTACAGACAGTGTGCCCTGGATTTCAAAGGAAGAAAAAATCCACCATGAGTCTCCCTTTACAGGTAGCTCCCTGAGTTTGCTTCAGGCTGCTCTGCTGGGGGCCTCACGAAGAAGGTTACAAGTGAAACAGGTGAGGCCCATCCTGTGGAATGCAGCAAAAGAGGCCCAGGCCCGCCGAGCTGGCCTGAAGACCCTGCGCTTAGGTCTCCTCGGGAATACCTTGACAGATGGCAGGGTTAGCCAGCTGGGCAGGGCACTCCGGGAGCTACAGGTGAGCAAAGTGAAACCCGGGGGCTGCTGGGCCAGCAAGGACCAGGGTCCCACTCTGAGCTTTGTTCTGTAGGTAATAAAAACCCAGAGCCAGTCTCCAAGAATCCCAGTACCCAAAGAAGCCAGAGCTGAGGTGCAGGAGCTTCCAGAGCCACAGGTATGTCTTCTCCCCTATCCTCTTAGGAGCTCCATATATGTCTGCCTTCCTCTCCTCTGTATTCAGAGCATTCTATTTGTTCATTAATTTATTGATTCCACAATATTTACTATTATGTGCTGGGCACAGTGCATGTAAGCCCTGAGAATTTCTTGTTCTTGTGAGACAATTAGAACACTCTAATCGGTGCTCTGCAAGGGTTGCAAACACCTGCTCCTATTGGGCATCTAAATTAGCCTCAGCGAGAGAGAAAGACTTCATGGAGGAAGTGATTCCTTATGGGTTAGCAAAGAAAGTGAAGATGTTCCAGGAAGAGAGAGTCACAGACTCAGAGGTGAACCTGTATCTGATGTCTCTGGGAACCTGAAAGCAGCTGTGTTTACTGGAGAATAGCATTTGAAGAAGATAATCAGGAGAGAAGGACTGGAAAGGAGCACAGGGGCCAGATCACACAGGGCTTTATGAATCTATTGAGTTGTGTGGACTCTGTCTTCAAGGTCCAAGGCAAGCCATTGAAGAACTGTAAACAGATGAGACAACACTGCTCCCATTCGTCAGGAGAGAAAACTGAGGCTCAAAGATGTGAGTAGCTGACATAATCAGAGGCAGCAGAGGTGCAATCACAAACTCTTAGAACCCTCATCTGGGGCTCTTATCCTCTTGGGTGTGGCCTTTCTAGAGCAGGAGGAGAGGCCATCTCCATGATTTGCTACAGAGCAGTTAAAACCCTGTCTCTCTTGGTCCTTCTCTTTGCTTTTCATAATTTATAAAGTTTATAGCCCTGGAGCTGAAGAGTTAGGCATTATTCTCAGTTATCAAAGAAATACTTTAGGCCATTACATCATTTTATGTACTCTATAACGTTTATCATCTATGTTTTATGAAGACTGGAGACTCAAAAGCTAGTTAGCTGTTTGAGGTTATACACCTTAAAACGGGCTGGGCAGCTGGTCCCATTTTAAATTCCTGAGTTTAACCTAAAGAGTCCTGGGAGGAAAGGGGTGGTATCACCACTCCTAGTATAGTCTCAGCAGGCGACAGATTCAGCAGCAAACCACATTGTAGATCTGAAGGGTGAACACCAAGGTGGATCTGAGACCTGGAGGCTGTGTACGTGTGTGTACGTGTGTGTGTACCTATGTGTACGTGTGTGTGTGTGTGTATGTGTGTGTGTGTGCGCACGCATGTATACGCACCTCCACTTTTGGTGCGATGATTTTCCTCTAGTGGCAGGAAGAACATCTCTAGGGCCTGGGCCCCACCAACAGCCTTCTCTCAGGAACTCCGAGGAACAGGTAATACCTCATGTACCTCAGTAATAAATGGAAACTGGGGGAGGGTGAAGAGTCTTAGTGACCCGCTAAGCTGCTTCCGGCTTAGTCCACCCTGACATTAGGAGAGGAAATGGAGCAAATAAAGGACCTGAAGGGCTACTGGGTGCCTATGAGAGAAGCTCTGGGCAAGGCTGTTTTCTTTCTGGGTTGGATTAGATTCTTAAGTTTCTATTGTACTATGGACAGGGCCAGTGGCTTCTCTCTCCACCCTTGGCCTTCGGAGTCTGTGCCCAGGCTACAGACTCTTCCATGTCAGTAAGTCCTAGATGTACTTCTGGAAGCATCCCTGGAAATGAGGTTCTTTTGGAAAAGTTGGGCTCTGTATTCCAAAGCTATGTACACACGATGTGGCTGAACCTAGACTGACACTATTTGGCCTTCCAGGCCCTCGATGTGTCCCTGCAGTTTCTCCTGGCCCAGGCCCAGCGGCGAAGACTGCAAAAGCAGCACCAAATTTGGATCCAAGAGGAGTTGAAGCATTTGGGACAGGAGGAGGTGGCAGATGAACAGGTCAAAGGCATGGTGGCAGAGGAGGAGGTGAGGAGAGTAAGTATGGGGGGTAGGATTCATCACAGATTGGTCCATAGCATCTCATGGGCCTTATAACCTTGTAAAGGTCAGAGGAGCAATTCTCAGTGTTGTACACTGTGGCAAGTGAGCTAAGGGCTGGTGGGAACAAAGAATACATCATCTGGGTTGGAGTGGATTCAGAGATGGCATTAAGCTAAGACTTTGAGGACAAACAAAAATCAGCCAAGGCAATTCACTAGACACAGACCCACAAGAGCAGTCAGTGTTTACCAGACTCAGAACTCTTAACTTGATCAAATTAAGAAACAATGGGCCGGGGATTTAGCTCAGTGGTTCCGGCGCCTGTCTTGCAAGCGCAAGGACCTGGGTTCGATCCCCGGTAACCACATACCTATACTGGGCATGAAGACTCACGCCCAGCAGCAACCAGTACCACATACCACAGTGCCGGGCGTGGTGGCTCACGCCTGTAATCCCAGCACTCGGGAGGCAGAGGCAGGAGGATTGCTGTGATGAGTTTGAGGCTGAGCTCAGGACCAGCCTGAACTACAAAGTGAGACCCTGTCTCAAAAAAAAAACCTAAAAAAAAAAAAAAAAAATTAAGAAACAAAACGTATGTGGTGAGGAGTGGATGGAGCAGGGAACATGTTCCAGAGAAGATAAAACCTCTTTGTGAGGAAAGGTCTAGAAGAAAGCAAGACAAAATATGTTCTGGGAACTACAAACTGTCCTGCTGGCGAGAGCCTGGCAAGTGTGTAGTCTGGGGTAAGGACGAAGAGTGTGCTGCATCTGTGGTTTGGATTTCATTTCAAGATGCTGGGGAACTGTTGAAAGGTATGTCCATCTTGGGGCTGGGGATTTAGCTCAGTGGTTCCGGCGCCTGTCTTGCAAGCACAAAGGCCCGGGTTCGATCCCCAGTAACCACATACCATAATGGGCGTGGAGACTCATGCCTAGCAGCAACCAGTATTACATACCACAGTGCCAGGCATGGTGGCTCACACCTGTAATCCCAGCACTCGGGAGGCAGAGGCAGGAGGATTGCTGTGATGTGAGTTGGAGGTTGAGCTCAGGGCCAGCCTGAACCACAAACGAGACCCTGTCTCAAAAAACCTAAAAAAAAAGAAAGGTACGTCCATCTTTACTAGCCATGGGAATCTGGGCAAATCAAGTTACCTCTCAGAGCTAGTTTCCAAATCTGTAAAATGGCAACTACCCTCTATGATTGTTACTGAATAGAATAATACACATAAAGTGTTTAGTACAGAGTGTAGCACACAGCCAGCAATCAACAATGTGTATGAATTATCTCTGAAGTTCTGTGAAGAGAGACAGAGATGGCTCCGAGAGCAGAGAGTGCTGAGGCTCCAGGTGGAGACCCTGCAGACAGAGCGGGACACCGCAGAGCAGGACCTGGCAGCTCTCTATGACCTGCATGTGCAGGACACCCGCGCTCGGACATGCCACATGCTGCAGGTCAGGGGGACAGGTGGCAGGCCCTGAGCTGGTGTCAAGGTTAGCTGGCTGACAGGCACTTGTGGATCTGGGCACAGGTATTCCAAGCCTGGCGGATGATATGTGAGGAAAAGGCCATAACCACAGAGTACCATCTTCGCAGCCTCCTGGCTGGTGTCCTAGAAGATGCCATTGACCTGGCCTCCAAAAACCAGGAGCTCCAATCCCAGAACCAGCAGCTTCAGGATCAGCAGCTTGCATACCAGTCTGGGATGCTTACACCAGATGCCCGCCCTGGAGAGAAACCTGGTGATCAGGAACCCTTCAAGGACAGCTCCCTTCCTCCTCATTCTTGGGGGTCCCAGAAGGGTAAAAGGGTGGGACATGACGGCAAAGCCGAACCTCATTAAAGGTAGCAAATTCCACCACTAACCACCTCTCACTGTGCTGGTTCCTGCTAAGCACCTGACATGTATTATTTCACTTTGCCCCTTCAGCTATTTTGTCAAAATATACAGTTAACACACATAGGTACCATAAGATATTCATTTCAGAGATAATGTATCTGAAGCTAGGAGAGGTTAAATCCAAGGATGATCATCTAAATCTGAGTTTAAAAATCAAGTTGGCTATAGCTGAACATCACAGATAGTAGTAGTTCTTAAGCTTCACTTTGCACAATTACCCAGAGAACTTAAGAAAAATAAAACCAAGCCCCATTCCCTAAGATTCTACTTCAACAGGACAGATATGTCAGGTACATTTTTGGCACTGGGAATTGAATTAGGCAGGGCCTTTTCATGCTAAGCATTTGTTCTACCACTGAGCTACACCTCCCCTGGAACTCTTTTACTTTTGAGACACACACTGGGATTTTACCATGGAAGTTAAGGCCTGGCATTCCTTCGTCCATGATTTTCAAAGAACAGATAACACACAAATTATCAGCAAGGGAACCAGAGGAAATAAGAATCAAAATCATATTCACAGTCTTAGGTTTTCTAGCTTAGTCCAGTTGTTCCACTGGGCCCAGTAACTTCTATTTTCAAGACTTCACATTCCCTATGGCCCAAGTTCTGTGCTTCAGGGAAATTCAAGAACTCCATGACAAGGAAGTCTTAGCTCTACGGAGTTCCCAAATGAAATAATGCCACTGGCAACAACTTAAGAAAATTATTTCATCTTGTTACTTACAGAATTAAAGTACCCAGGAGAATAAAATTATGTTTCAGGAGTGATGTATCCCATAAAATACATAGAACAATAGTGACTTTCACTTTGGAATAGACACAATAGGACACACCTATACCCTACAACATTTTATTAAGACTTTATTGCTTATACAGTTAAAGAGACACTGATTGAGTCAACTATATTTGGTTCCAGATCACTTTGTCCAGAGCTTCTCCACACTACTGGGAGCTGGGATACCACTAGGCAGGGGCAGGTTCCACAGTGGGAAGACTGTACCTCCCAAGAACCTTAGAGGTGGCAGAGCGCTTGAA
>PVIR01041089.1:0-12940 GCA_004026965.1 Petromus typicus
TTCTTTACTTTTTTGTTACAATCTCAACATTTTCCCCCTTCACCCTATTTTACATTGAGCATTTTCTATTTCACAATATATAACATACAATGCTAGGACTCTTTTACATCTTTATTTTCTCATACCAGAGAAAAGATGCGATATGTACCTATCTGTGCCCTATTTATTTCACTTATGAGGATATCCTCAAGGTATGTCCGTTTTATATATGAGAGATCTTTTCAGATGCATGCATAAAAGTACAGATTACCTTTTTACCTACAATCTGCCTCTAACTTCTTTCTCCTACCACACAAAAACCAAGCCTTTTAAAACATTAATCCAGACTGACTTCAGCATTCTTCTATGATCCTGAATCCAAAGAACCACTCGTTCCCAAGATACATACTCACTGTTTTCTAAAATCTATGAGAGTTAACTTGTAGAATTACACAAGTGAGACTTCTCACTATTACCCAAAAAGTTACCACTCAAAATCAGGACCACCTGTTCATTGCATTGATCTCAAGAACAGCTTTTATCTATTAGGTCAAATCTGACATCCAAAGTTGGTACCGTACTAAATTTCCCCACAATGACATAGTTGTGTAATCTCTCAAATTTAATTATATTTTTCTTCTGGAGTTTTCTATCCAAAGCCAAATGCATTAACATACAACAAAATTCTCGATGTGAGTGATAAAAATGCACTAAAAGTAACCTTTAATACATGCTATTAACTGACTTTATTCTATTTTGGCACGTTTGAAGTAACTCATCTAAGGATTAGTTAGGCTTTTCTACACTTCTTTTTATCAGGACTCTACCATTCTTGCTTTAGTTTTGAGAGAAAAGGGTCTGCAAAAACTGTAATAATCTCACAGCTGGAGATGGCTGGAAAGTCCGTTAGTTTGCATTGTGCCCTTAATTTGCAGGAAGCCTTTGTGCTCCTCTATTCCTCGTTTTACATGCTGAGCAGTTTTCACTGATAAAGTACTTATGGACCTGTTATTTTAGATTAATGAAAAGCCTAGTAAAATTTTATGTAAAATGGCTGTGAACTTTCTCTTTAAAATACAGAAATGGCTCTTCAGTCTTGAATGCACGAAAATCTTAACCCTGGTAATTCACCTCAACAGCTTTCATGTGAGTAGGCAAAAGCACTCTGAAAAATTTTCAGAAGCATTATTTTCAAACAGAAAAAGAATCCAAAATTTCAGGCTATAAATTCAGATGCGATGGCTGAAGCCTCAGGGCAAATACACTGATTTAATCCACAGCAGCAGGTTTCAAAATCCTGCCTTGTTCAGCCTTAACAATAAATTATTTCCCAGCCCTTTAAAGCTAGAGCAATAACACAAACACATTACACAGAAAGATTCAACACTGTCAAGATTCTGCTGGGATTTCTAACATTATGACATCGATTTCAGTACTTATTCTACTTCTACACTTAGCTCACAGGAAGAGTCTAAAGTTTAATGTTTCCTCTTCCTCTAAACTTCAAGCTCCGGCAAAAGATACTTAAATATACAATTATCAAGAAGTGCAAGTCAAACGCAACTTTCATAATACCCTGTTGGTCATATACAAATAGCAAAGCGTATATTGAACTTTTTAAATCTGTCTGAATTTAAACAGATAATAGAGATCCGTTACATTCCAATGCATGAAAATACAAGTGTTTAAAGTCTCATTTTCTGCTACACTACATGCTAGTAAGCCAGACGTTCAAATCATAACCACAGAGATTGATATCTACACAGTAAGTATAACTACAACACAGAAATAATAGTGTCTGAAACTAATAGGGTGAAGCAATCTCTTTTGCGAGGCCACCAGCAAAATCCACAGCAGCTGTCCAACTCTGCCTCCACTGATCGATCACAGCAAAACCTCAAGGAAGTGATCCAAGGCAACACCGGGCTTTAGTAACAGGACCGCTCCGATTTCATTTTCAGCCAAGGGACAAGGAAAACAAAACTATTCCTCAGCCAATAAGTTTACTGGACAAACTAATTTTTACCAACCTTTAACTTTTTCATATGGATAGCCATAAGAACTGTGTCTTTTTTGTATGTAGATAACCATGATAACTTTTACATTCTGGCTATGTAAGATAAACTTCAGATTGCTATCACTTCTTTAAACCTTCCTTTTAAATTCCTGGAAAAGTTTTTAACTATTCAAGAAAAAGAAAGGCATTTAGTCATTGCTATGAACTGCTGAGCAAGATCTTTAATTCTATCAGTGAAGAAAAACTCCATGCCATTTTATATGTGACTTAAAACACTATAAAATGATTCTTTTAAAAGAAAGTTTCTCACAGATCACAGTTTTTCACCTACAACTACTTACACTGTTTAAAACAAGCAAAGCTTTCTCATTGCACATACACTATCATCTAGTTATCAACAATCTGAGATTCCTCTGCCTACGTCTACTTAACCTGCAGAAAACACATTATTTCAGACATCTAATCAGGACTAATCAGTATTTTTAAACAGAAATCCATTCCTCATAGATCAAGTTTTTGAAATGTCATCAATAAGGGAAAGTAGTCGGGTCAGTAGTCCAATAAAGTTATGACTGGGGTAAAAAACTGCAATATACTAGGAAGTTCCAAAATATTTCAAACTGGGCTGGGGACTTAGCTCAGTGGTACTCCACCTGCCTTGTAAGTGCAAGATCCTATATTCAATCCTCAGTACCATTAAAAAAAAAAAAAAATCACCTTAAAACTCTGTGGGAATAAGAATGACTTAAATATTCATCATTTCGATATTTTTGGTATACACATTAATAAATTATTTTATTCAAGTAAGTTTGCCTAATGAACAATTTGTTTCCTCAATACCTATTTAATCCAGTATTTAATTTATAATTGCACTCATGGTTACTTCTGCAAAAGTCTAGGCTACAGCAATTTTGGTTAAATTTCAGGCCAGTATGTTTATACGTATTACACACCACAGATAATAAATATTGACCACAAACATATCAAATAAACTTTTTAAGTGGATTCTATCATTCTGTACCATTTCTTGTACCATTTTGTATAAAATAGTACCATCTCCTATTTCTCAAGTAGGAAAAATGTGGTTTTGACTATTTAGCTCTTGAAAATGATCACATGTTGATTTCCTGAAGCAGTACATATCGTTTAACAATGAATAAACAGATATTCCCAAACAGATATTCCCAAATTAACGCATTTATGAATGACTTGTTTTTAAAAGTAAATCCCAAAATACTAGGTAAATGTGCTTTGCTTTCCTTAAACCATAAATACTTCAAACAAAATTAAATAAATTGGTTTGCTTGTAATTAAGGATGGGAATTCAATAGTGTAAAACTATCTCTGCCTATTCTCTACAACTTGAGAATGAAGCCGGTTATGTTTGTCACAACACTGGGACTGGGAGCCCACTGCCTGTAAAATCTCCCATGGAGACTCGGGACCACCCATTGAAACAGCACAACATTACGGCCTCCAGCAAGGAGCTGGTGCATAGGACTGGTTATTCAAGTCTTTTAAATACTATTTTATTGAAGGATTGTGGGAGGTGGAGGAGGGAGTAGAGGGCTTGGTGAGTGGATGGGGGAGGGAAACTCAGACCTAGAAAAAACAGAAATTTCTAAAACACCAGGCTCCTACAGTACCCCCTCCTCATCTTACCCTCAACTTTTTAAACAGCTACATGAGCAACGTAGTAAGTGCTGGAATTTCAGAGAGAATTACATTTAGTCCATCTGAACACACTACAAAGTACTTTACTTGAAAAGCTGCTTTTCTTCTGTTATAAACCATTTTACTCAGCACCAATTTCAGACAAGAGAAGACAGCTAGGGAGTGTGGGAGGCAGAGTTAGGGAACGCACTCAGTGTCTCTCAATGCCTCAAACAGATGATCCAATAAAGACCCTGTAGAGAAAACTTTAAGTCTATTTTTTTTTTCCAAGTAAGCAAATCATACAGGAGAGCTTTCTTTCGCAGGGTCCTGCGCCCTGTCTCTTTAAATTCCAGGCCTCCCCTATTTCCCACACATTCAATGAAAGCCCTACGTTTGCTGGCCTCCAGCCCACAATGTCAAGTAGTTTTCTTGCTATTGAATTTCAAGATTATTCTTTTGGATCACTTGCCCTTTAGTTTTAAGCATGCCAAAGCAAAATAATGTCTTTCTACAATAACATAAAGAAAACTTTGAGGTCTTCACAAGCCACAAGTATAGAACACCTTGTTCTTGGGTTCCCTTTTCACTGCAAAATATGCTCCCACTCCACATGCTCAAGTAAAGGCTATTTATACACGACCTTGAACTATCACGGCTCTGTCTGTCCTGCAACCAAATTTTACAAGTACATTCATTTAGTACCAAATCTGGAATAGCTAACAAACTAATATCCAAACCAGAACTATGTACTGCTAGCTCTCATTCTTCAACACGGTGCCTTGGGTATTCGGTTAGAATAATCTTTAAAAACAATTACTTTACGTTAAGAATTTTCTATATTTCTAGTTAACAAATCAACATAAAACTAAGAACAGTAAATATTTCAAGCTGCAGTCACAGAAACAAGGAGTGTAATTTCCTCATTTTCATACATACCTTATCCTGAAGAAAGGAATTCAGGCCATTATGAATCCCACTTAGAATAATCTCAAAAAGAATAAAAATAGTTAAATAGAATTTATCAGCAGACCTAAATCAAGCCTATGGAAAATAATATTACTCCAAATGCTGGCAAACAGAATGTAGTTAACTTTATTCAAGTAAGCTAATAAAAAGCCAGATCACAGCATCAATTTTTGTATGTTACAAACATTCTATGATGCAGTTAATCTAATTACAACTTATAAGTTTTGTAAAAGTGCCTAATGCAAAGGGAAAACACCTTTATTTTATATGACATACAGCTCTCCTACACAGTAATGCACAGTACATTTTTAAAGGAGGGATTTTGGGGGGGTATAGGGATCAAATTCAGGACCTTACTCTTATGAGGCAGGCACAATGTCACTGAGCTAAATCTTCAATCCTTAAAGCTTTTTTGTGATTAAAAAAAACAAAAGATATTTTCACACAAATCATAAAATCATAGACGGATCAATTTAAGTTTTCAGAGAGATGTTTGAGGGCAACAATCACTTATTTTATTTGTATTTAAGATGTATTCATGTCAATCTGCCTATGCTTACATAAAAGATGGAACTGTATTTTAATTTTCACTTTTAAAAACTTGTTACTTTCGTAACATATATATGAACTCTTATTAGTACTGAAATTTTTGCTAGGTATTATTTCTCCAAAGAAAAAGAGTACATTTTTTTCCCTACCTTAATATATTATTCCTGCCTTATCCTAGTACTTGTTTTTGGTACACATTACTTCTTAGAATTTCATGTATAACTTCAAACTATACATAAGACAGACAAACTAAAATGGGTCTTTTATTATTGTATGTGGTTACCAGGGAATCAAAACCCAGTCCTTGTGCTTGCAAGACAGGTACTGAGCTAAATCCCCAGCCCTCCATTTATTCTTAATACCATTACTATGTATCTAAATAACATGATGACAATCCCTTCATTTGTAGTCAATTTTTACAAAGTCAGACACAGGCTCTGGGAATATTTCTAGCACTACCTATCAAGATACTTATGTTTGTCAGCAAAATTATACTTATCAAAATTCCATTGGAAAAAATATTCCAAACTTTTAAAACGCTCTTATGTTCTCCAAAATCACATACAATGAGCCTTCAGTACCTACAGCTTTCACATCTGCAGATTCAACCAAACATGAATTGAAAATATTCAAGGAGGAAAAACTAGTCCAAACGTATAGACTCTTTCTTGTCATTAATGATTAAACAATATGTATAAACAAGTATTCACAATGCATTTAGGTTTTACTAGATGTTAGTATAGATGTTTTTAAGTTTATAGGAAGTTGTGCATAGATTACAGGCAAATACCATGTCAGTTTATACAAGGAACTTCAACATCTGCAGATTCTGGTATCAAAAGGGTCCTGGCCAGGGATTTAGCTCAAGTGGTACTGTGCCCACATTGGAAGTACAAGGGCTGTTCCATCCCTGGTAACCATAAAAAAAAAAAAAGAAGAAGAAGAAGAAGGAAGAAGGAAGAAGGAGGAGAAAAAGGAGAAGGAGAAGAAGGAGAAGGGGAGGAGGAGGAGAAGGGGAAGGGGAGCAGGAGAGGTCCTGCCATTAATAACGTATGGATACCAAGGGACGACTACACCTTACTGAATTAGTAAACATTCTGTACTTCTCTATAAAAAACATCTGATATGAGTAATATATATTTATCAATCACATTGATCTCATTACTTCTACAAATTCAACAAAACAATCTTTTAAGAAAGGTAAGAATATGACCTACATGTTTCTCTTTAAGGCTTTGATCAACTTATGAAACATCTGTGTATTCATTCATAGCAATGTTCAAGAAAAAAAGGCAAAGTGACAAGGTGACAAAAGTTTCAAATAACAAAACATGGCAGTATTTCTTGAAATGGTCCTACACATGTCCCAAATGACTTTTATAGAATCAACCTACTGCAAATGTGTCCATGCATGCATTTAAACATCTAGTTTTACATTCATATTGGTAATATATGTATTGAACAAAGGTTAAAAAAATCCAACAGATTTTCTGACAGTAAGAAGTTCCTCATGTCCCACTTCCAAGACACAACTTTATTAATAACTTCCTGGGAATTAGGGATAATGTATAGTTCAGTGGCAGAGGACTTGACTATTTTATATGAGGTCATTGAGTCAATTCTTGGAACCACAAAAACAATTTTCTTCCTATTGTATTTTCTTTTTATTTTTACCTGTCTCAGAATTCTCACTATTGGTATAAAGAAGAACAATTCTGGCCATTCTAACATAACAAAAATGAACTAAACCAAAACCAATGATGATAATAAGACCAAAAAAAAAAACCTCTACAGAAAATATGTCAAACTGCATTAATGACGGTATATTGTGGAGCATTTAGAGCATAAAAAACTCTCATTTATTTACTGCTCTCATTAAAATGTATTTGCATATCTTTGTGTAAAGTAAAACCTTGGCTCTGATCAGTCATTGACAATTCTCTTCATCAAGCCAGAATGATAACTAGAATTATTTTTTCCTTTGACCTAACAGTTATACAGCACAGGGCACATTAAGAACAGAATGATGCGTGCTTTACAAAACAATTTCAATTAAACAGTTCAGTTAATAAGATTATATAATTCCATTTGAATTATTAAAAGACTGCAAGAATGTTGATGTTCAGTTTGATATATACTCTTCTAACCTTATTATGTGATGATAAAACTCCAAGTTCTCAATTATTTTTCTAGTAGTAATAGAAACATAACTAGTTACCTGACAAGTGATATTTCAGGAAAGCAAATTAGTGACAAAAGTTATTGTGCTAACTATGTATGACTTACATTACATAAATACAAAATTTAAAAAAAATCAGTCAGCATGAAAAATTACCTTATATCCCACTCAAGAGCCAAGTTAGAGAAAAAAGTGCTTTTTGTTTTTTGTTTTTAGTTTTTTTGAGACAAGGTCTCACTCTGTAGTTCAGGCTGCTCTTAAACTTACTATGTAGCCCAGGCTACCCTCAAACTCTCAGCAATCCTCCTGCTTTAGCCTCCAAAGTGCTGGGATTCCAGGTGTGAGCCACCACACCTAGCTGAGAAAAAAGTTTTAAATAAATACAAAGATCTTCCAAAACTCCAATCTATGGGCTTGGGGATTTAGCTCAGTGGCACAGTGCCTACCCTGCAAGCACAAGGACACAAATTTGATTCCCAGTACAGACAAAAAACCAAAAAACTCCAATTTACAAGTAGTAATTGATGGTTGCTATAAACAACAGTAATATGAACAAAAATTAACCTTGCATAACCAAAATTTAAGCAACTATTTGGTGAACTGCCCCTTTCATGTCATTGACCAATGACAGTAGTATGACCAACATACTACTGTTACTGGAAATCACTTGCTCCCTAACCCTAACACATAGAAGAGCCTGGGCTGGACCCCCAGCACCACAGAAAAAGGACAAATAAATTATTTCTCAAACTATTACACTTACAAAAAGTGAGAAATTAATTATCATCATACATATCCATTACTTAATATGATAATCAATATATAGTTGATATTTACAGTTGAATATATGGTTAATATTTAATACACGGTAGCTGTCAAACGGACGTACCTTCAGGACATACTCATAAGTGAAATTAACGGTCACAGATGTGTAAATACCATATGTTTTCTCTGGAATGAGTAACTGAAAGTGTAAATGGCTCTAAAATGTATGATACTGTAAAATAGAACATATTCAAAAGGAAAAGGAGAGCAGAGGTAAAGAAAGGGAAAGAAAAAATTTGATACTAACAAAAAGAAACAAAGGGGGGTTATAGGGTGAGCAGAGGAATGGGAAAAAATGAGAATTACATCTTGTCATATACTGGTACAAGTTCTCAATGTCGACTGTGATCATGATGTATATATAAAATATACCAATAAAATCAATTTTAGGGCCGGGGACTTAGCTCAGTGCTTCCGGCACCTGTCTTGCAAGCACAAGGACCCGGGTTCGATCCCCGGTAACCACATACCATACTGGGTGTGGAGACTCACGCCCAGCAGCAACCAGTACCACATACCACAGTGCCGGGCGTGTTGGCTCACACCTGTCATCCCAGCACTCGGGAGGCAGAGGCAGGAGGATTGCTGTGATGTGAGTTGGAGGCTGAGTTCAGGGCCAGCCTGAACCACAAAGCGAGACCCTGTCTCAAAAAACCTTAAAAAAATAAAAAAATAAAAATAGAAATCAGAAATTCTAAAACCCTTTTTCTGACTTGCAGTATTTGCCTCTGTTACATTGTTGCCAAAAATTTCCCATGTCTAGACACTAAGTTGATAAAGGTATCAGTATTATCTACAGTGAAACAGAGTTTCCATCTCATCTAATGTGTAGCTCTAATGCAACTTAAGAGAAACAATACACAGACAAGTAAAGAGAAGTGCAGGACTGATCCAAGCAACTAACAAATCACACCTACTGCTCCACATGACTAAACTAGCTTCCTGCCTGCAAATTACTATTGCCATGTATACACTGGAAAAGCCATACAAGCACTATATGACAATCATGAGCTATGTCAACATTTAAGTAACCTATCCCATTAAAAGCAACCAAATCCTAGTAGCCCTAACTCCATTTTACACTGAACCATTATAACTGGTTATAATAAAAGGAACAGGGGAAAGAAATCAGAGTGATTCAAAACTAACACATTTTCATTATTCCACAATGCACATGACTGAAACATTTTAGATAAAAACATATTGATGACACATTTAAATGTTTATCAAAATAAATACACACCAGGAATAATCAGACAGTAGTTTCCTCCAAGTTCTACCCCTGGAGGGAAAGGAAGTGGGATATAAAAGCTTGTAAAAATTAAAAGCCATCATATGATCTAAACTTATATCCAGAAATCTTAAGACACAAGTCAGCTCCCTACTCTCTAGGTCATTGTTAACACTCTGGGAAACTGTTAACATATATTTGTTTTTATAAATCAATATATATGCACAAAACATTTGGCCTGGTATTGACAGAATAGTACGTAATTGATGAATTTTTTACTAGGAAAGAAGAAAAGCAAGAAAAAATCTAGTTTTGACAAAATCAAATATCTTAAATTTTTAAAATATGTCTGGCTCTGAGAATATCAATCTTCAAACACGTAATAACTTTAAACTTAACTAATCATCTGTACAATCATTAATAAATGTTAATTTAAGTAAATCAATCTCAACATCAAAAGGAAAGGTAAATTATAGCTTTCTTTAATTAAAAAAATGACAGTACATTAGTTTTTATCTAAAAGTTAATTATTAACTGCTACCTAACAACCAGATCACACTCAATTGTTAACCTTATGTTTTAAAAAAAAATTCAATAATAATAGAAGCTCTTTTCAGGCCTCAGCCACTGCAAATTTATCAGATTTAAAGTAAAAGGATTGATAGAACACTGTATTTCCGAACCATGTACTGAAATCTCTTCACAGGGAAAGTGGGGCACAAAGCCAGGAAGAAACGGCCATTCAGCAGCCACGCTCTCTAAGGACGTCATCTCAATGGATGACTTTAAAGTAACCCATAATATATATTTGATCCTGGCTAAAGAGTAGTTACAGAATTTTTTTCTCTAAAATGGCATCTACCGTGGTTACCACCACATAATTAAATCATAGATCATGTTTACAACAGCATACTGTTGAACATCTGTCTGCTAATATAAGTAAGTGCTCAACACAGTACTGCACAAGTAAACACTGACCACCACTTACCACCAGTTATCTCTGCCCAGGCACACTGTCACTCCTGTGCCTACCTGCAAGATCACCACACTTCTAGGCTTCTTATAAAAGTAAACAAACACGAAGACTCTTAAGCGTCTTCTCCAGGTTTACTGCGAAGACACAAGCACAGGGAAGGCAGGCGCTTCCTCCTGAGTCTCTCAGGTTCTCCAGCCTCAGCCCACAGATGAACCTGCAGGTTAAGCAAATTACCAGGCCCATCCACTGTATGCCTTTAAGACAAAGCACAACAGTGTGATTCAACAAAAGTTAGTGCTCGAATGGCATAAAGATCCATAAACTGAGCTATAAGAAAAGGAGAGGGCATTTCCAACACAAAAATACAAGGATTGACATTCTACAAACAAAAAGATGAGTACCCCACTAGTTTTCCTAAAAAAGAAATAAGATGTAAAAAGAAGACAATAAAAAGATATCTAAGTGACCAACAAATATGTAAGTGCTTAAAGTGCTTCCTACTAGGAACCAGAGAAATACAAATGAAAACAAAAAACACCATGTTTCAATGAAATATCAAAGAAAAGAAACACGAAAAGTGTTGGCAAGGAGGTAGAGAAAAATGGTACTTACTTCTGACAGTATACACTGTCAAAGCTACTTTGTAGAACAATCTGGCAATGTCTCTAGTACAAATGGAAATCCACATGTCTACAAACCAAATGACTCAATTTTATACTTATGTCCAAACTTTTATTCATTTGTACAAGGTAACATATACAAAGAGCTTCAATACCCAGAACAGAAAATGATCTACATATTTCCCAACAAGAGAACAAAAAAGTATAATTATATTTGTATGACTAAATACTAAGAAGAGGAAATTAAACAGAATAAATTGACTCTAAAGATGAAAAATGAATTGGTTCAAAAACACATGATGGGGTCCAGGGATGTAGCTCAGTGGTTCCAGCATCTTCCTGGCAAGCGCAAGGTCTCAAGGTCAATCCCTGGTACTACGTATCACAATGCCCAGTGTGGTGGCTCATGCCTGTATTCCTAGCACTCAGGAGGCAGAGGCAGGAGGACTGCTGTGAGTTCAAGGCTAGCCTGGGCTACATAGTGAGTTCGGGGTCAGCCTAAACTACAAAGCAAGATCCTGTCTCAAAAAAATGCACATTCAATGGGTTAAAAAAAGATGCAAAAGTACTCATTCACAAAAATGTTCTGTATTAGATAGTAGTAATGGTTGCATAATCTTGCTAATACACTAAAAACCATTGAACTGTGTACTCTAAAATGGCGAATTCTATGGATGTGAAATATACCAACCAAAAAATTTCACTCAGTAGGATATCCTTCATGTTGATTTCAAGATATAATATACTATATGTAAGCAATATAAATGTATAAATGTAGATAAATAGAATGAGAGGCTAAAATTCCAGAAGAAAAAGCTGGAAAATATTTAAAAACTTCAGCTACATTAGCAACACTTAATCCTTGAAAATCAAACCAAAGAATCTGGGCTGGTGGTAGCTCAGCAGGAGAACACTTACTCACCTAATGTTGATGAGACTTAGCGTCAAACTCTCACACAACATACACATACACAATCACATATGACAAAATAAACATTTGTTTCTTCTTGGAAATGGGAATTTATTGTTTGCTATAATATTCTTTGTATTTTCGTACAGTGGTATTTTTTTGAGAAAAAAAAAAAAAAATCCATGAACCAGGAATTTAGTTCAGTGGTTCTGGTGTCTCTCTGGCAAACACGAGTTCGATCCCCAGTACCACAAACCACCATGCCAGCCATGGTGGCTCACGCCTGCAATCCGAGCACTCAGGAGGCAGGGGCAGGAGGATTGCAAAGAGTTCACCTGAGCTAGACAGTAAGTTCAGGGCCAAAACTACAAAGTGAGACTCTATCTCCATAAGAAAAAAAAGCAGCTATGAATTACAAAGGCCACAAAACGGGAACTTTACAAAAGACAAACAGTAAACAAATACATATATATGAAATAACATGTAGCACTACTGAGCAAATAAATGCAAAATAAAATCAGATATTTTTATAGATCTCCACTACTAACACTACATGAGGAAAAGGCAGTCTTGTAAACCCTTACAAAAGTATAAACACAAAGGCTTATACTTCTGGGGGAAAAGTTTGATGAAACATAAAAAATTTTAAATAATGTATACTTTTTGACTCAACCACCCTCCTTGCAGAAAAGTCCAATGAAAAATAATAAATCTATGTTCTACATAATACTATAAAATTCAGCAACATGAAAAGATGACATTCTGGGGCCGGGGAATTAGCTCAGCGGTTCCAGCACCTGTCTTGCAAGTGCAAGGGCCCGGGTTCGATCCCCGGTAACCACATACAACAATGCCAGTGTGGAGACTCACGCCCTCCAGCAATCAGAACCACATCCCACAGTGCCGGGCGTGGTGGCTCACGCCTGTAATCTCAGCACTCGGGAGGCAGAGGCAGAAGGACTGCTGAGTTCAAGGCGGAGCACAGGGCCAGCCTGAACCACAAAAGTGAGACCCTGTCTCAAAAAAAAAAAA
>PVIR01041090.1:0-12943 GCA_004026965.1 Petromus typicus
GCATTCATTCTCAGCCCCTGGGAAACAGAGACAAGCCCTTTCTTCCTAATGTGAACGTGATATTCCCACAAAGTCATTTTCAACCAAATCAAAAACTAAGTTACCAGGAAAAATTTCCTCTTATAACTGGAACATATAATGAAAACTGAGCAGAAAACCATGGTCATCTTTTAAGATAAATGATGTATAAAACTAGCACTAACGGACCGGGGATTTACCTCAGTGGTTCCGGCACCTGCCTTGCAAGTTCAAGGGCCCAGGTTCGATCCCCAGTAACCACATCCAACAATGCGGGGTGTGGAGACTCACGTCCACCAACAATCAGAATCACATACCACAGTGTAGGGCATGGTGACTCACACCTGTAATCCCAGCACTGGGGAGACAGAGGCAAGAGGATTGCTGTGAGTTCAAGACTAAGCTCAGGACCAGCCTGAACTACAAAAGTAATACCCTGTCTCCAAAACCTTTCTAATATTGCAGAGTTCTTCTATTTTTTAAGATTAAAATTGCATCTCAACTTAATGGTAACTCAAGCCCCAATTGTCAAGTGGATAGCATAGTTCCTTTAAGCTCAAAGAGTTTCAGTAGAATAGGAAAAAAAGCCAAGACTACATGAGTTAGTGCACGGAAAGGCAATCTGTAGAAATTGTAAGGTTTTCCCAACAGAAATCCAAAGCATCACACTATAGTAACAAGTAGGTCCACATAATCTTAATTGCTAGTATAAACTGGAAGATGATATTACTTATGTATAGCCTATGTTTAGGCCTTAACTCCCAACTGTAGCATTGCCACCCTTTCAAAAGACTTAATGCATGAACAGAAACATTACAAACACGATAAAGTTGAGTCCAGGAAAAAGAGGTCCATGCTGACACAGAGCAGCTGTCTATAGTTGAACATCACAAGTATTTTTAGTATCATTATTATTACTAAAATGACCTCATTAAAATGTATGACAATATTTAAAAATAATTGCAACCCTTCTGTTGTGGTCAAAGTCCTGCAGTTGATAGGGCTAGAAAGAAGATTCAAAAAGGTAGTAGTATTAGGATAAATGTGAACCACGCACACACCTGAAAGCTGGCGGTAACGAAGGAAGCTTATATTACTTTGAGACACTTAGGGGAAATTTTATTTCTTTTATCAATATACCCAGGGACTTAATTAGATGAGTAAAAAATGCTGTTGCCAAAAGTTATCTGAATACAAAAGGGAGCACAAAGAGTCTCATTCACTAACCCCAGGGAGCTGCCATGAGAACACTTTACAGAAGTAAATATATAGTGAAGTACCAAATGAAAGACAGAATAGAGAACATTGAAAATTAATTTTTAACATTTTTGCTATAGGGTACAAAATAAATAACCCATAATTCTTTCAGTTGATCTATCTAGACATTGCAGTAAAGATATTATTCTTTTATCTGCAGTAAATGAAAACTTTAGGTACAAAAGACATTACATTTTTGTAGAACAGTTTTTGTATTGTGTTTAGACAGACTTTATAGTCACAAAGAATGTTACACAAATTGGGACATTTCAAAAAGCTTCTAATGTCAATTAGAAGCCACTAGTAAGAAAGCACGAAGTTAAAATGCACAAAATTCAAATTAATTTGTAAAAAGAAACAGGTAGATGAAGAAAAACTATATCCCTGATAGCAAATAAAAGCTGTGCTGCATTCTGTGAGACTAGGTCTGCCTTCAGTTGTGTACCAGCAAGTTTAACAGTCACCAAAACAGAGACAAAACCAGGAACAATTGCAAGGAAACCAAGGCCACCCCTTTTACAATCCTGACACTTAGGCATATCCAACTGGGTGATAGAATTCCTGGGCCAGGGATTTAGCTCAGTGGCTCCGGCATCTGCCTTGCAAGTGCAAGGTCCCAAGTTAAATTCCCAGTAACCACATACAACAATACTGTATGTGGTGATTCATGCCCACCAGCAATCAGCACCACAGACTACAGTGCCAGACCTGGGGGCTCACATCGGTAATCCTCGGTCTCAATCCTTTCGAAAGAAAGAAAGAGAAATAAAGAGAGAGAGAGAGAGAGAGAGAGAGAGAGAGAGAGAGAGAGAGACAAAAGAAAGAGCGAGAGAGAGACAAAGAAAGAAATAAAAAGAAAGAGAGAGAGACAAAGAAAGAGAGAGAGAAGGAAAGAAAGAAAGGAGAAAGAGAATGTTCAGTCTGGTGAGGCAAAAGGTTGTGAGGTATTGTTTCTGGAAAAACTTGAGAAAATAGTGCTATAGTCCTTTGCATGTGAACTAAAGGTAGGATCAGAAAGAAACACAACATATACTGGTAGAAATTGAAAGAGAAAGAGAAAGAAATGAACATTTCCTGTAAAAGGAAAATGAATATGCTATATGTATTACTTTTGCGATGCAATATAAAAGAGACAGTCCTAGACATTCCCCATGCCTGGCATTAAAGAATCATTTATATCTTCTCAACTTTTCTTCTTTAAATGTTGTCATTAAACATGTTTTCCTTATAGAGATAACTACTCTGCAACAGCTTTAGAGGATGAAAAAAGATTTTAAGTGCTAAAAATAAATCTTATTGAGCGATTATTCTGTTGTCTCTGTTGTCAATCACTCCTCCCTAAAGGAGGAGAGGTAGCAGCACTTATCTAAGACAATTAGAAATTATGCCTGACAAAAATATCATAAAGTTCTTAGTAGCAAAGTTACAAAAAGAAAACACGATAATATAAGAAAAAGCTAATAAAATATAATAATATAAGAAAAAGCTAATTTGGCTTTAGGAAATACAAGTCACATGGAAAACCTGCCTTTCCTACTTACCTTTGATGATGTTCGTGATCATTTCACTGAACTTAAACAAGGGAACCTTTCTGGAAACACATAGCAAGTGCTCCACGTTAGAGGGCACTTTCTTCCGTTGCATCTTTGGTGTCCTGATCATGTTCACAGTGGCACTTACGACGCCTCTGTATATCGAGCCTGAAGCTCAGGATTAACAAAAGAAGCCTATGACTGTCCTCTTTTCTTAAAATGTTCCTCTTCCTGAAATTTCAACTCATTTTGTCATCACTGACTCCACGACCTTCTGACATCTTTGTGATTTACCTCATTTGTCCCCTTGTTCCGGGGAAACACTGCACTAGCATGACCTCATTTGCATTTGGAGTGAAACTCTTCTAACCATTTGTTTACGTACTTCATATACACTATCAGACTCCATTCTCTTACTTTCTCTTTGATTTGTCGTATTTTTGAAGTATGATAAATAGGTGAAAATTATATGAACAAATATATAATAAGTTATTTGTGTGGAATATGGATGGTACTTAAGAGTAAAATTGATGTGAATATTGTATCTTTATAAGTGAGATTCTAACTTTCGACAATAACCATATATATCCTTAAATTCTCTAAGTATATTATTAATATTCTGGTGAAGTAGTCTTTGTTTAAATTAAACAAAGTATCACCATGCGCAATACTCATGGGAACTGTGGCACATTGTAGGTGTTCATTACCCAGAAGTCATTTATATTTTTGAGTTACATACCACTCCCTGATCTTCGTGAAAAAGATATTCAAACATTGACAGAACTTCTCACGTGAGAATCAGCAGACCCAATAAATCATTATGACTTTTGTAAACATGAGACCAAACAAAGAAAATAAATAGGATGAGAATAGAATAATTTCAAATTACTAAACAGAGCATTAACTAAGGAGAGTGTAGTTCATGAAAATGATGGTTTAGATGCAACAAGTCACATAACACAGGAAAAGAAAAAGGCTCTGGTGTGTCAGGAGGAGGGAGGAAGGAGAGACAGGAAATAGAAAGGGTTACTGTGTGACATGCGTGTGTACTAACTGTCCAAGATGAATGCATTCATTAAGAATCACAAACACATCCTAATAAAAACCGACAGCAGGACAGCCAAGTTTGCAGTTTCTGTGTTATGAGCTAAGTGGGAAAATGGCCTCTCCTAATTTGCGTCTGCTGCTTCCTCTATCCCCCATTACCCTTTCAGCTGAGGCGGTGAAACTCACGCAGCTCCTGTGGCATTCAGCAGGCTGGCATCAGCCCTGGTGAGGCCCTCTTCTCTCTGTGCTCTCTCCCCTCATAGCCACAGTGCTCAGCAAGGACCGACCTGGTTGCTCGGGAGTGATTTCACACACATTCCTGTGTCACCATGCTACAATCGCTGGCTGCACTCCAGCTGTCAGAAATCAACTGCGGGAGGAAGAGAATCAGATTATTATTTTTAGGTCTTAGTTCTTACTAGTGCAGTACAGTGTGTGGTCCATACCAAGGGCCTTCCTTGAGTGGAGTGGTCCTTGTCCATAGCAAGTCTTCCTTCTTCCTTCATTCCCTTCCCTTCGTTTAATCTCCTCCTTATTTAAGAAAGATCTATCTACTTCTACTATCTTTCCTTTATTTTGTCTGTATTTATATTTTAGTTTTCTCATATAAGTGAAATCATGTGATACTTACACTAATGTGTCTGATTTATGAGTAAGCCCCCATCTTATGAAGAGCAGAGTTACAAAATTTCACAGGTGCTTGGTATAATGTTTTGTCAGGTTGTGAATGTATATGATTTATGAACAATGCTCCTGGAGTGGATCTCCTTCCTAAGTCAGAGGCTCAGTCTGTCACTTGGCATTACGGTCTTAAAGTCCATCCATTTTCCTAGAAATTACTCAAGTTTGACCACCCTTATAGCAAGAAAATATTTCATGTGTGTAAATGGATATAGGTGTGTCTTTTTTAAATTTAAATCTTTATTGGTACCTTCTATATACACATCATAGTCACTTTCAGCATTGAGAATTTGTATCAATGTATGATATGACATGACTTGATTCTCATTTTTCCCATTTCCCTACCCACCCTACAACCCTCACCTACTATATACATAGGCTTTTCCTTAGCTATTATGAATTACACTACTATTAACATAGAAATGCATGTATTACTGTAATATGTTGTCTTCTACTTTGGGGAGAAGATTCTTTTAAAAGTCATTCTGAATCGGGTCAATTGGCTCATGTCATTTATTATCAGCTTAATATAGTTTCTCCATCTGAAAAATGTAGTCTTCACAATTGCCAAGAGGTAGAAGTAACTCAAGGGTCCATCTGTGGATAAGCAGATAAAGAAAATATGATGCAAATGCATATGTGTCTGTGTACGTATACAATGAAATATTATTCAACTTTAAACAAAATGTAAATTCTGTTGAGGACATTGTGCTAAGTGAAAGAAATCAGTCACGATGACACATGTGATCAAACATCACTTAGTTGAGATGGACAGCACAGTTGTATTCACAGGAGAAGACAACAGAAAGGCTCTTTCCAGATGATAAAGACCATCAGAAATGGGGTTCTATAATAGGTTTAGAATTCCAGCTTTGTCACATGAAAACTTTCTGGTGCTTTATCACACACAAAGATTAAAAGATTTAACAACACTTAACTGCTTACTTTGAAATGGTGAAGATTATAATATTCATGTTTCACAGGTTTGCTTGTTTATGGGCTCATTTGCTTATTTTTCTAGACAAGATCTCACTGTGTAGTTCAAACTACCTTTGAGTTCAGTGGATACCCAGGATGGCCTCAAACTTGTGGTAATTCTCCTGCCTCAGCTTCCCAACTGGTGAGATTACAGGTGTGCAAAACCATACCTACCCTGTCACACAGCTTTTACAACAAAACATTTTTCAAAAAGTGTACGCAGCTCAAGAGACTAATACAAAGAGTAAATTATGTGTGTAAAATTCTTGGAACAGTGCCTAAAATATTATAGGTTCTCAAAAAGTTTTGACTATTATTGCTACTACATAAGTGCCTTTTTCTATATCCATCACTTCTTTTTCATCAGTGATATGACTTGTGAAATACTGCTGAGACAATTGACAAATTTCAAAGAGATTTACTTTTTTACCTTAAGAGCTTTTCCGGGTTTATTCTATCAAGGTGGTTCATTCATAGCAGATGCATATCATGGCTTAGTTCCAAACACAGGAAACTTTTGGCCCTTCTGCACTTCGATATTCCTGTATAAATATTTAACATATGTTGTTTGTGAATTATAAAAACCCATTCAACAAAAGATACCCAGAATTCATATTGTGTAGTATTGATGTTTATTTCCAAAATCATGGAGTTTGCAATGAGTATTAAATAGATCCTTTCTATATTATCTGATATTTATTTACATTAGTATATGGGCAAGAGATATGTTCTTTGGTTTGAATGACTGTGGAAAGTATCTTGTTTTGTCTATTTACTTACAATATACAAAACAAAAAATGGATCACATCAAAGTGAAGACACTTTTCATGTTTAGCAGGAATATTTTTAAGTGGAAACTAAAACACAGCTGTGATTTCTATCATGATTTATTATTTTTATGCATAATGGTAGAATTTGTGGTTTTGTCTTGTTTGCAAGTTTCCGGAGATGACTTTTTGCATATGATTGAGAACTGCCTTGCCACCTCTTTCTATATACCACCTGCATAAAAGTGTGCACTCATTGGCTGTCACTAAGTAGCCTGTTCCTACAAAATATATACACTGCACTGAGATATAAATCTCCATCCTCAAGAGTATAATGGGATACAGATGAGCAATCTAAATTTTTCTGATACAAACGCAAGTAAAAACCTATTTCACAAAATGCTGTAACATGCAATATACCTGAAAAAAAAAAGAATGCTTTGAAATCCCGTTCATCATTGTAGCAGCTGTGATTGTAATCATTTTTAAATGATATGTTCTGCTGAAAAGAGTTGATCACATACTTTATGCAAAGTTAGAGCACCCGAATATATCTCCTTGTCTTGTTTTATCCTCAGATGAATGACTGCTTATCTTCTGCTCTTCATAAAATCTAAAAAAATTCTACACACCTCATCACTGTAGAACAATTTTCACCCTTGAAGTGTAGCCCCGAATTACTCAGCTGTGATTTATATATTTCATTTGTCTCTTAAGACAAGCAGCTTTAAAATGCATAGAAAGGACATATGGCTTTAAAAATAAAGCAATTCTAAACTTTCCTCATTAATTATGGCGGGGTTTTTTTTTTTTACTAGTTGGTTGAATCAATGTGAGAAAGTGATGATTTCCCTTTAAAACATTTCTAGAGAGCTTCTGGAGTTTATCTCTTTACCCACATGTCACAATGAATTAAATTATCTTTCCTGGGTTGAGTAAGCTACCATTTTGTCACTTTGAAAAATGTAACAGAGGAAGTAAAGGTGCTATGTCTCCTTCACATCTGCTCTAGAGAGCTGGTGTGTCTAGCTCTAACTCGACATATATTTGCTTTAATCATCGTGTTCATGTTTCTTCTGCAGTTATTTGCACAGTAAACATAAGTTTCAACCCTTGGAAATGTTGTGCAGTTTTCCTTAGAAAAGCACAAACATGCATGTTCCTCGTTTCAATATGTGCAAAGCTTTATTTTGACCTTCACCACAAATTTTGGTTTGTCTAGTTTTGACCATATTTCACAGTGTGTCTCATTCTCCTATAAATACTAAAATGTTCTTCTCCAGCCCCTGAAATTTACCATTTTGCCGTCGTCTGTTTGGCTTGAGTACAGATTTACAGTTACCTTTTGCCTTTTTCCTTCTCTATGATTTGGATTCTGACTTAAATTTGCTTTCTGTTTACTCCTTGGTCCTTACTGCACATTAATAGAGAAATTCTAGTGGAAAAAATCTATGGAAAACACTTATTACCAAAACTTCCCCACCCATCTTGGCAACTCAGTCCTGCTGACTCAGCCCATGCTTATCACAGAACCACATTCCAAATCTCTTATATTTGCTCTTCCACTCTCCTTATCAATCTGGATCAGTTATTCAAAGTCTTTCCAAAGGCAGTTGCACCCTGGTCTTGGATCATGCTTTTCTCTAGTTAGGTTGCCTTGATATAAATTTCCTAGGTACTCCATACCTAATGCGCATTTAATGGTATGAGTTTTAGGAGGAATATTTTCATACTGGACTTGAAATTAGTAGTTTTACACGTATTTTATGCAAAAATATAATGAGATTTTGCTAGGTATAAATCACAAATAGATGTATGATGTTATAATGCATTATTTTAAAAAGAATTTCTCAAAAGATACAGTAATTAGTAATTATTCTCCCAACTAATGTGTGTATGTATACATATATTTACTTTCTATCTATATAGCTACATAATAAAATTATTAGTCTTATTTCTTATTGTCACATCAATTAAAATGATCTCCAAATACAGGCATAGCCTACTTAAATTCCCTTAAAGACATGAAATTTATTTTCTCAACATGGTTCAGAAAAAAATAACAGAACAGAATTGCTAAATTTTAACATTAAAAAACTTGGTATGGATAGTTTCTAATTATTCTTTCAGTCATTTTAAACCTACATGTAGCATCACATTCAATGAGTAAAGTATTTTTTATCTCTTATCTTCTCATGATATATATTTCTGGTAAACTATACATATCTTACATTTTATTTCAGTGTTTTAAATCACCTACCATTATTCAATGTCACATACAGAATACTTCCACCACTTTAGAGATTTCTTTCATTATCTTTTTTGAGAAGTGTACCCCGTTCCAGAAGCAAACACTTTCTAACATCACATAAAACAATGAACGTTGAACTGCATCTGTGTCAGTGTGTACATTACTATGGCATCCCTTGTCTTTCCAGATTCATTTATTGAGATTCATCCATATCATTCTAGACATAAATAGTCATTCCTTTTCAGTGCTAACTTTGTTTCAATATATGAATGTTCCAAAAGTTAATGATTTGCTTCCTACTTTATGGGTGTTTATAGTGTGCCGGATATGTAGTTACTCGAAAGAAGGATTTTGTGAACATTATTATACTACTTTTCCCAGGAGTAGTTATTGAACCCTCCACTCTGAACTACAACTTTAACCCTTTTTATTATTTTTATTTTTAATTCTTGCTAAGTTGTCCAGGTTGGGCTGGAACTTGCAATCTTTCTTCCTCAAATTCCTTGAGTTTTGTTATTATAGATTTTTTTTTTAAATTTTAGGTATACATACTATAAATTTTCTAAACACATTGAGGTACAACTAGGTGGTTACATAGAGTGATTGTACTAGGGAGACATATTACATTTACAAGAAATGGCCTGTTTTCCAAAACAGTGTACCAGATCACACTTCACATCTTTGTGATATTTGCTGTTAACAATATTTAATTTTAGACATTTCAGTGGATGTTTAACTGGCTTTCCATAATTACTAATAATCATGAATGGTTTGTTCATGTGCCCACTCTTTGTATATCTCTTTTTGGAAACATTTATGCAAATCTTCTGCCTATTTTTATGGGGTAGTTTTCCTTTTCACTGTTATCAGTAGGAGTTCATTACATGGAGTAGATACAAATTCTTCACCAGACAAATGCAATGTGAAGTGTTTTAATCCAACCTGTGGTCTGTCTATGTATTTTCCTAGTGATGTCTTTTAATTTGATTGTTGTTTTATCTCTACTAGCCCAGTTGAGATCTCTCCCTTGAGAATTACACAGTGCAAAGATCTTGGCAGCTTCCCAGAAAACAGAAGGGCAGGTAGGGCATCCCAAGTGTGGGTTCACTTCTGACTGATCCTGAAGGTATAGAACTACTTGCATTCAAGACACCATGGCCTTGAAGTAAGCACTGACCTTCCTGACCCACTCAGGAGACCCTCAGCATGACAGAAATGTGAATATATTTTTTCACTGCTGAAGTACTGCAGTAAACTTACTGTGAACACATGTTATGAACTGGCAGAATTTTAAACTAATAGATTGCTGTAGCCCGGAATTCTTTATTATCAGAGGGATTTAAAATAATATAAGGGTTTTTCAGAAAGCTGGTTATTAGTTCTTTCTTTCCACTAACCAAAAAGAATAATGGGCTGTTTAGTTGTACCTTGGTAAACTATTGTGTTTCTGTGAGATTGGCATCAGCTCTAGGAGTGAATTTTCTTTCTTAATCACCATCCTCCTTATACAGAGCCCTTGACACAACTGGACTTGCCCTTTGTGCCCTCCCAGCTGGACCACTGTGAGGAATTCTAATCAAGGGTTTCTTAAAGAACCACTCTTAAGTTTTCCGAGTTGCAGCCAGGGGAGCACACAGCAGAGAGCTTGTTAAAGGCCTCTGATTGCCAACATCGTGAGCCCTGAGGGAGCAGGAGGAGGCTCCTTCTCTGAATGATGCCTCCAGCCATGTCAAACTCCTGAGGTGTTTCATTTGACATTAATGGCAGAATAAAACTTATTTATCCTCTTCCATCCTCTTAAGAATGGAGAATTTTTAAATCTTTTAAAGGAGGTCCCTATTGTATGTGAATCTTTTCTATTTTTCATCCTTTATCCATTTTAAATTGAAAATCTGGGCCAACTCAGCCTGAAAATAAGGCTCTATGTATTTATTTCTATTTATTTTAGCCACAACACCTGTTAAGTATCTCTTGTACTTTTAATACACACACACACACACACACACACACACAACTGCACACTATGTATATGCTTAGAGTTAAATACCCATCATTTTAAAATGTGCGCATTTATCCACAGCAATAAATGTGTCTTCCTTATGACTATGTGCAATAAGTAATATCTATAATATTATGTGCATACAAAGGACAATGATTCAGCAGTCAAAATTATAGCTCCGAGAGGCAAGAATTAATGGTGTTAGTTTTCTATGTATTGGCTTAGCCAGCCCTTCAATGCCATTTAGTGTCACACAATACACACCATTAAGTTAGGTATTTATAGCTATTGTCTTTCTTCACCTCTTCCCTGAACAAGGAGAGGATACTCACAACAGTGAGACTTTTCCCCTAACAAGACTGACAACCAGGAGTCACACACAGAACAGTTTCATCTCAGCTCACGTCCTTGGTGTGCTCTCATTCTATGACACTAACAAGCATTGCGGTGACCAGAAGGTCAAGAAGGACCAGGAGAATAAGCAACTAAAAGTCCCAGAAGATGGGAATATTTACATAAGTGACTTAAAAAAAACACTGCAGTTGGTATTTCCCACTGCTGTCACCATATCCTGTCTGGATGAAAACTGCAGCTCAGTTTAAATGAGTAATTTAGCATCCAGATCTGCAGTGGTTGGAGCCTTTTACATGTACATGTTTTTGCCCTATGTAAGACATTCTATTCCACTGACAAATTAATAAATACTATACCTCTAATCTATATTTGTAAGATGCACTCATAGACAAGATGTCATTGAATCAATTCACGATCTTTTTCTATTATAATTGAAGAAATGGGCCTAAGAAGTTCTGCAGTTTAAAATTTACAAGGCCAGACAAGTAGTAGGTTACCAAGTAAAACATGATGTTCAAATTATAGTTTCTTTAACTGTATATTCACAAACTATTTATAGTAATTGGCTAAAAATGGTGAAAGTTTGATCCTTAATAACTGAGATACTGGCAAAGGGAAAGCATGTGATCAGTAAATTGTGAGTTAGAAGAGCTGACCATTAAACTGCATGGACAATATGACAAGTGAGTTGAATGTCCCAATCTGGTCTGTCAGATGGAGGCAGGACTGATTTCTCAGAAATGTGTGTGGGAAGATATAGTTTGTTGACATAATTGAGGTGAGTAAGTGTAAGGAGTAGAGAGGTTTAGGGACTCATGATTGGCTTCACTCCATATGGATATCAACTGGAAAGAAGCGGAAGTGAATTTGTCTGAAAGCTGATCTTAGAGCTTTAGAACGGATTTCACATGCTGGGAATACAAACATAATAGACCCTCAGATTAAGACCAGCCTAACATCTGAACAACTTGAGTTAACCCAGTTAAGGGAAGAATTATCTGTTTCTTGTTATCTATGGTGCATACACAGGTAAACATCCAAATCTCAGTTGGGCTGATTTACAACCAACTTGAAATACCATTAGCCCTTGAGAACCAATCAAATTTTTCAGTTAAGGGTCAACTGTGGTTGAGGAATGAAAGAGGATGAGATTTCAAAAATACTAACATTGTAGAGACAGATCATACAGATGCTTAAACATCAAGGGGCCCTCAATATGACAGAAATGTAAATATATATTTTTCACTGTTGAATTACTGGAGTAAACATATTGTAAAACCTCCGTCTCTCCAAAAAGACCACCTGAACAATGGTTAATCAAAGGTAAATTTATAAGATTTAAATATGATACCTAGGAAATTAGCATAAAATTAAAAAAAAAAAACCATCTTGGCCGACATGCTGAATCATCCCAATGCTGAGTAAACTTGGCTGCTGGTGTTTGTTACACTTTACAGTATTTACCATAAATTTAAAGCAGTGAGCAGAAGCTTTATGTTAAGTTCTTTGTTGTGCATAAATTTCAGCCCCGCGCAATGGCACGTAGGGAAACATACCAGACTATCAAATTATGTTGCTGATTTCATCTAACCGAAGTCTCCATTTTCATTGCAGTTAAATTTGCTTTTGTGTGAAGTGTTTTCCCTCCTATTTCTCTGTCTTGTTTCAAAGACTAATAAATAGTAAGGTGACAGCTTTTTCTCCTGCATTTGTACAGCTCAGGTTCTGGAGGTGGATACTGTCCACTCATGCTTGCTGGAGCACTGCCCTTACCTTGGCCACAAAGACATCACACTGAATCCCAGTGTCACACCCTTTCGTATGCAGAATGAATAAGAAAAAGGGGTGGGGTAGGTACAGAAGGGGAAAGAAAAAAATTGATTGGAAAAAAAGTTTATGTACATAAAGGATGGGGTGGTAGAGTGGGCAAGGGAATGGGAAAAAATGAGAATCAAAATGTGTCATGTCCTGGTACAAACCCTCAATGTTGAATGTGGTCATAATGTATATATAAAATTACCAATCAAATAAAATTTTAAAAATAGAAAGGTGAGAATTA